>JABSTT010004867.1:0-18223 GCA_013339685.2 Hyalomma asiaticum
AAGTACGCACAAGAGAGATCTCCCACCGGCACTGGATTCCAGGTCAACATCCAGTGCCTATATATAAGGGGTGGCCGGTGAACGGTTTTGCCATGCGAGCAGTCGGTTTTTTTCAATCAAGAAACTCGCCAGCAGACGCTGCCTGATTCAGCGTTGTCTCTCGCAGGCAAGGGCGCGTTCTCGTTCCTTGCGAGCTGGTAAAGCGTTCGTCGAAGAAAGAGTGTTTCCGTAGTCAACGCGCGCCGTTCGCTCTCTAATGACGGCAGATGACAGTCCTGGTGCACTGCCTCTGGAATCGGCCAACACATGCACACTCACCATCTGACTGCACTCATGACTGCCGTTGTCGGAGAGAGAGAGAGAGAGATCGCGCGCCCGGAGCACGTGCCGAGAGCGAGCGCGAGTGTGGCTATAACGGCGCGACGGGGGCAAGCCTCCACCCGAAGGAGCTTCGCCCCTAAATGTTGTTACAGCACAATGGGGAGCCTACACAACCATTGCTGGTGTTGGGCTTTTGCGAAAGACGCTGCCAAGTAAACGCACGAAGGAACGAACCCTGTCCGCACGCGCTTATCCAGAATTGTTCCAGCCCAACTCTTAAGCAGGGTAGCACCCAACCTGATACTGCAACAATGGTACACACCTCACTTCACGCATCATCACATACATTCGTTCCATCCATTACTACAGCTGCGGCTTTTGCAGGGTTTCTCTCTCCCGACTTTAAGAGTCAGTGTTGTGTCGCTTTCGACGGAGCGTCGCATTCACCCCCTCATATTCTCTTAAGCTTAAAATGGCTAAAAGCACGGAGTGCAGCGATTGTGTTGTGGGGGAGACTATCGAGCGGCTCCTGTGCTGCTGCCCTACATATGGGAATGAAAAGGGCAACTCTGTGGAAGACTGCGAAACTAAACAGCGACATTTTCACCGTTGAAATTATCTTATGTCCATGGCACTGTGCGTCTAGGCTGCGCGAAGCTACAAAAACGTTGCTGCATGTTCTGAATGCTACTGGGCTAATTAAGCGTCTCTGAAAATGGAGAAAGGACTTTCCATAACGTCAGCGTCACTCCAGCATTCCTTTATTAGTTCTTTTTTTTTAGGGGCGAAGCTCCTTAAAGCGGCACCCGTTCGTCCCTCGTCGCAGTCGTAGTCGTAGCAGGGGCCGGACACTTCGACTAGTTTCGGTATTGGAAATAAAGCGTCCGCCATTGTTTTGGTAGCAAGCGAAAATTCAGCAACGTTTGCATGTGTGGCTTTATCTTTACTACCTACGCATGAATAAAGTAAAGTTATGCAATTATGTGTAGAAATAAAATGGTGTCCTCGGGTATTTTATTTTTTTAACACCCTATATGTTTACCCAGATGCTGCATTCGTTGCGCCGACGGGCGGCGCTTTCGCTCTTATCTCTTCGGCTGCCATTCCGTCCGTCTGCTTCTGCCGTTTTCACTGTGCACGTGTGGAATTTCTTTAATGTGCCTTGAAGGTGAACATTTCGGTGTTTGTGAGTACGAACGCGCTCAAAATGTGGGCGAAACTAGGAAAAGGACACAAGGCGTGCTGCGGTGCTTTTTGGTGCCACAACTCGGGAAGAAACAGCGCAGCGAAATTTTCCCGTTTCCCAGCGGACGAACGGTAAGCACACTTTTTGTTCGGTACGGAGTAGCGAGGGCTATCCTTATCAAATCAGCTACAGGACGAACCGAAAGATTTCTGTTGGTGCTTTACAGTGGGTTTTTTGCTTGGCAATGCGCATTTTTCAGTAATGTAGGAAGCATGTAAAGCTACTTGTGGACAGTTTCTCGTGAGCCGATTGATGCGAGCTGACGCGCAGACGGAAATTTCGCGTCGGTATCGGTATCGTTGGCGGTGGCTCTTAATATTTTTTTCCTTTAAGAAGAAATCGTGCAATGTATGTTCGCCGAATGCGCTTCTTCAACGAACTGGTTCGGCTTTAGAGCATTCCGACGACCAGTTCCTTGTAGCGGCACTACCACATTTGAATCCTTAAAAAAATAAGCCCCCGAAATTATTTACGTAGCAGTGACTGCTTACATTCCGTGTAACGTGAAGTTCGTGTTGCCTGCACTAAGGCCAAGCTGCGCTTTGCTTTTGAACCTGTGACACATTCTTTTCTCCCTTTTTCGCACTCTCTATATTATTGTCGCTTTTACGTGTTGTTTATTGATTTCTATGGTGGTATTTGTTTCATTTTCTAGGTGTGACGTAGGGCGAAATTACGCCAGAAAGGCAGACTTCGAGGGACTCACACAGGAGCAACTGTACGACGGCTACAGCCTCTGTTCGGACCACTTCGCCGAATGTGCCTTCGCGAACCCTGCCAAAACAAAAGACTTTAGCGCATTTCGATGTCTGCGCAAACAGCGTGCAAGGTATTGTCTTTGTGCGTGCAGACATTCATAGCTCACATTGTTGCGCTATAATTAACTGCTGCGAACACGAATTTTGAGAACTTGTACTTGATGTGGTGAGGTTGCACAAGTACTAATCGTACTCGGCATTCTTGCCACGCATACTTTCATTTTAATATCAAATGAGGACGAAGAGGCTCCTTCTAGAAAAGTCAGAAATATTTTAGTAAGTCAAGAAAGCACGCTGTGCCACAAGCAAATGTACCAGCAAAGTTAAGGCGCTTTCACCGGTTTGTTAAGGCGTCTTCGAAAGTCAAATGACAAATTACCTCCAGCCAAGCGTAGCCGCGGACGACAGAGAGTAAGATGGGGGGACGAAATCAAGAAATTCGCAGGCGTCAAATGGAATCAGCTCGCGCAGGACAGGCAAGAATGGAGAGGATTGGGAGAGGCCTTCATCCTGCAGTGGACATAAGACAGGCTGATAATGATGAATTACAAAACTAATAGTACAGCTCAGATTTGTTCTATGCTTCCAACGTTATGCACGAAGCTGAGCTTATGAGCTCTATAAAATAAATGCTTTATGTGATTCAGCCATATTAGAGGAATGTCTTAAAAACCGGTCAGAGTAGGCTTGTTCTGAGCTATCTGCCCAGGCTGATTCATTAAATGCTGTAGATCTGAGTTACCTTTGTGAGCATTTTTCCAAGTCCTAAAGGTGCGCCTTCCGTAATACCTTTGCGCATGACTCTGTCCTAGCCCAGTTTCCAATGATGATTAGCCATCGAAACTTACCTACACGGCATTATTTTTCTCAATGGAAAGCTGTGTCTACAGGGTGTCATTTGCTGTTTGATGTTGTAGGATTGTGATACTCATGCTTAAACTGTGATAGAATATACGGGCATTACAAATTGCGAGGAATAACTGCTATGTACTGCTGTAAAATTCTGTAATGATGCCCTGTTAGCAGTGCTACAACTCTGAACGAGGGTTTACGCGACATATCGAGAAACATAGCCAAGTGTTATAACGTAAATATAATTTGCTCAGTATGTAATGGTACATTAGCACAAGCTGAGTTATATAGAAAGTTATATAGAAAGTGACCCCTGCAGCGATATTCTGTATACGATGAATTGTGTGAAGACTTCTCTTATGCTTGTGTAACCGATACAGAATGCGAACATTTGTATTTATCGTACGAGATACACTGCTCTGTGCTATTGTGGCATCTATTGAGTTTTATCGTTTGCAATGCGTTGCTAATAAAATGAGTGAATAAACCATCATTTTCTGACTACACCTTTTTCTTGCTCAAACAAAACTGTCACGCTTCAAGGCTTGCTGGCTCGTGCGCATTGAAACGAGAAATATTTACAAACAAATGTTTTGTGGATGTGCTGAAAGTCCGAGAAAATAGCAAACGAAAGTTGTCGAAAACAAGATATGCAGAAGGAACGCAACCTGAAAGAAAAAATAGCGAGCGGTCGTGCGCTCGTCGAGCGCATAGCAGACGACAAGCTGCTCGGCGCTTCCTCCTCTCTCATCAACAAAAGCGTTGTCATAGCAGCATCAGCAATTTTTTTATTGTTTTTTGGTTTCACAGTTTGGCCTACCAAACACCAGGGGACAAATTGGCACTAATGGTGCTATTATCGTTCACCTGGGGGGTATACTAGCTGACCTAGCCCTGGTCGTAGTGCGTAACCAGTCTTGCGCTTTGACCTCCAAGCTGGTGCCGGTGGGAGATTTCTCCTGTGCGTTGTTGAACAATAAAAAAAATTCGCAGCGTGCGCGTTAACTAAAAGCCGAATTCTTCTGTCTCTCATTCCCCATTAGCAGCCATTGGCATGTTCCAGTAGGAAACGTTAGTAGAAGTAGAAGTGTTAAAAGCCGACTTCTGCTGTCTCTCATTCCCAGTAGCAGCCATTGTTTACCTCCAAGGTAGTGCCTGGTGAGATTTCTCCTGTGCGTGATTAAACAATAAAAATTTTCTTCAAAACGCCGTTGATTGATGCAATAAACCAACGAAAGACGCCAGATGTTTTCTAAAAGCAAAACGAAAAGACGCCAGATGTTTCTAAAGCAAAACGAAAAGACGCCAGCTGCTTAACGAAAGACGCCAGGTAAAGCAATGCTTTTCATCTGAAACCAGTGCAAGAACCACTTAGCTTACATTTCACCGACCACAAAGCGGTCATAATGAAAGGACAACGGAAACCAGCAATAAAAGTTTGATAAAACATTTAATGAATCGTTTCACGTCATTTTTATCGGGCGAATTAACGGAAGAAATTTCACGGTTTAACCGATGATTACTTCCAGGAGCTTCGCCCAATCTCATCATCATTCACCTCGTGGATCTGCCGTCAATTTTTTCTTTCTCCCTTTCTTCAAAAACTTTCCCTCCCCTTCCCCAGTGCAGGGTATCCTACCGGGCTCCGCCCAGGTTAACATCCATGCCTTTCCTATTGCTTTGTCCTCCTCCTTCAGTGAGCCCCTTTCGGTTCCTTTTATCTGACACACAAGCGATTTGGCTAACCGTACGCTTCCATACCTGCCTATTAAAGAGCTGTATAATTTGGTTTGCCATATATGACTTAGTCTTGTACAGTAACGGATTGATTTCATTTATGGTGTTTAACGCCCCAAAGTCAGCTGTGATTATGAGAGACGCCGTAGGGGAGTGCTCCGGAAATTTCGATCATCTGGGGTTCTTTAACACGCACTGACATCGCACAGTACACGGGCCTCAACATTTCGCCTCCATCGAAATGCAGCAGCCGCTGCCGGGATTTCGTTCCGCGACCCTCCGAGCAGCAGCGGAGTACCATAGACACTCGGCAACGGTGGCGGGGCACACTAACGCAAAAGTAACGCCGTTACTTTTTAACTGTAACTGTAACACGTTACTTTTGTAAACTCAGTAACTGTAACTGTAGCATAGTTACTTTTTGGCTGAGGTAACTGTAACTGTAACACTGTTACTTTTACTGGTAACGTGCCCATGACTGGAGACATGTTTTTAAATGACAGCTTCAACTTGCAGGAAACCACGTATATAGGCTTGTATTGATCCCAGACTCACAAATCCACTTTGACGAAGCAGAAATAGCAGACCATGAAGAAAAATAAAATACAAGTATATAAGACAGTGTCATTAGTACTTGAGGAAGCAACTTTCTTTTTGTTGTCATCAATCAACACGCATAACCAAAGGGTCCTTACACTAAGTGGTAAAATAAGTGACAATGATATGAATGTACCCAAAACAGACAACCAAATAACTTTAGCATATACCACTGCATCTTCACTGAAAGTAGTCGACAACACAGGTGCCTGTAGACTACTGCTGTTGCCGCCAATCCAAAGCAAGGAGGATTAGTGCCAGAAGACTTGGTGGCTGAAGCAGTAGTTAGGATTTATAATACTGCATGTAGACTCCAATGGCATAAAGGAAGCGTCAGTCCTGCAATGAACAAGGACACGAAGGACAAGGATGTAAGTTCTAATCAGCTAATTTAAACGCACGCAATCTGCAACATGTTTAATTTACTGAACCATTTGTTGCACGGCCAGTCACAACTATATTAAATACTGTAAAACACCACCATTAAGCAAGCATGCAGCTGTTACAGACTGCTTACGGGCAATTATGTACTGCAGTGAAACATATTACCTGCCGGAGCCAACACATTGACACAGCCAACTGCTATCTTCATAGTGAAAAGAACAGGCGTGCAGTGAACACAAGGGCGAGAAGTGGACAACACGACGGCCGTCTCTATAACTTCCGTCCCACTTCATGCCCCTTGTGTCCGTGTTTTGCATGCGTGTTCTTTTCACTATGGAGCTTTACCAACTCGCTCAGCTTTCTGTCCTTTTGTTATCTTCTTTATCGCGTGTTATGGAAATCATGCTACAGTACATCACACCCAGTTAATACTGACTAGCCCTGTTTCTTCTTGTGATATGATATCCTGCGGTAAGGCTGAACATACACAGAGTTGTTTGCTGTAGCTTTAGCAAATGAGTTCAGTGTTCACAGTGTACAAGGCTACTGTTCTTAACGGTCACTAATAATGTTTTTTCTTTCTAAAAATTTTGCTCGAAGTCATACACATTTCACTTGCCAAGTCTTAGACAAATACGTAAGTGTTTCTGAAATATGCACATTGAAAACTAGCAGTTCTAAAAGTATCCAATTTCAGTGCCACTACAAGGTGCTTGCGAAGAAAAAAAAACACTGACGAAGAATGAATGAATGAATGAATGATCTTTATTGCACTCATATCTTATACAAAAATAAGCACAAACTGTATGGTCCCATAGCCGAAGGCTAGTTCGGGTCCCATTGAAAGTATACATAACTGAAACTGTAATAGTTCTAATTAAAAATAAACAGAAGTAAGCAATTAAAATTTGATATCATCAAACAAGAAGTAATGTTTATCTGCTAACAACAGTCACTTGAATTCGATTGAACAAAGAAAAAAAGGAAAGTTCATAACTTGTAGTAAACACAAATATTTGGTGATTAGTGGCGTACAGAACTGAAGAATGATACTTGTAGTGGCAAGTATCAATAGTAGTTCTCTTATATGGCTTAATAAAGAGAACAAGGGTATTGAAAACATCTTTCAAAGAAAACACTAAACACATAAAGGGCAATATATATATATATATATATATATATATATATATACATAATGAACAATTACAACCTAAAGTATCAATCAACTCAAGCAGAGAAAATTGCTTCAAAGTAGTATTTTTTCAATGATCTGGAAAAGTTCTGGGTATTCTTTATATAACTCGGTATGCCATTCCAAACTTTCACTCCGGTATATTGTAATAGACGTTTGCTATAGGCGTTTCTTGTGGGCGGTATATTGAAGTTATTAAAAGTTTGGTTCCTCGTTTGACGTCGGGGGATACACAGTAATGAAATTGGGAATGGTTCATTGTTCCTAACGACACCGTTAATACATGTAGCTGAGTGGGTTTGGCAGCACCTTGTTCGGACGGACGCTCATGCATTTCTGCTTTTTCGTCCAGATTGCCCTGCTGCGGGCGGATGCCGCCGTGGGATTTCCAGAGATTCCTTCACCCCAAGCCAGTACCCTCGCGCATGCGCAGGTGCAACGTCTGGATGGAACACCGCTATGGAAAGCTACGCCTCAGGTTTTGTGTCGACGACATGAAGTTCGCAGTGTGACGTCATCGGACACTTACCAGCTTGCCTATAAAGCCAAGGTTCATCTACAGCGCCCTTTCAGTGGGTTTGGCAGCACCTTGTTCGGACGGACGCTCATGCATTTCTGCTTTTTCGTCCAGATTGCCCTGCTGCGGGCGGATGCCGCCGTGGGATTTCCAGAGATTCCTTCACCCCAAGCCAGTACCCTCGCGCATGCGCAGGTGCAACGTCTGGATGGAACACCGCTATGGAAAGCTACGCCTCAGGTTTTGTGTCGACGACATGAAGTTCGCAGTGTGACGTCATCGGACACTTACCAGCTTGCCTATAAAGCCAAGGTTCATCTACAGCGCCCTTTCAGTGGGTTTGGCAGCACCTTGTTCGGACGGACGCTCATGCATTTCTGCTTTTTCGTCCAGGTTGGTGACAAATATCCTGTCTACTCTATTCGCGACAATTCTGTTACTTTGATAGTGCTGCCAAGCCCACAAAGTTTGTTTGTTTCGCTGTGTGATTGTTTGCTTGTTATTAGAATGCTCTTGTTAGCATCGGGGGACGTGGAGCTTAACCCCGGTCCGTGCTCGGAATCGGAATCCGAGGCTACTGTAAACAGCGAGCTTCTGAGGAAAATCCTAAAAGAGCAAACAAAAACCAATAAGACGCTAACTACGCTTTCCGCCAACCTGAAACAAGTGGAAATAACTATAGGTGGTGTGCAAGAAAGGATAGCGTCAATTGAAAAAGAGCTTGGTCGGTTACAAAAATGTGAGGAAAAGCTGGTCGAGCACGAAGCAACGTGCAAAGGGACAATGGAACTAGTGAATGAGCTTTCTAGTAAGGTTGATGACCTTGAAAACCGAAGTCGAAGGAACAACTTGATGATTTATGGTTTAAGTGAAGAATCAAAAGAGGATAACAAATCTCTGCAAGACAGGGTTCAACAACAACTATTTAGGGACTTGCTCGGCGTCGAAGTGAATTCAATCGAGCGCATTCACAGAGTTGGTTTTAAACGCGCTGGGAAACACCGACCAGTTATGTTAAGGCTCTTTGATTTTTCTGAGAAAGCTACAATTATGTCAGCTTGTTTTAAGCTAAAGGGAACACAGATTTCCATATCTGAAGATTTTTCCAAGAGAGTTCGCGACTTACGCCGTAGATTGTGGCATTCGGCAACAGCGGAAAAGGCCGATGGAGCAAAGGTTTCCCTCATGTTTGATAAACTGAAAGTAGACGATAAGGTTTATATCTGGGACGAGCTTTCAAACCAACGGCTGGAAGTTACACGACGTGGTGCGCAGGCCCGGCAGGATTCTGGTCATTCTAAAACTACCCGAGTCAACACGAGAAGCAGCAATAAAAAATGACAGCCTGTGAGCAAGGTTCTCCGAGTTGTCTCGCTGAATGCGCGCAGTGTTGTGAATAAAGCCAGTTCCCTTGAAGACGTAATCTCATGTTATCATCCACACGTCTTAGTAATTACTGAGACATGGCTACATGCAGATGTGCAAGATTCGGAGGTCGTACCGTCTTCTTACAAGCTTATTCGTAAAGATAGGGAGTCACGAGGGGGAGGAGTGGCTATCGCCATTAAAAACAACGTCACATTTACTCTTTTGGATGGCATTAATAACCACGAAAGCGTGTGGTGCAGGATTAAATATCATGGTAAAAGTATACTTTTAGGAGGCGTGTATCGACCCCCGAGTTCTTCGCCCGAATATTTAGAAGCTATTCAGGACTATCTTGCAGATAATACGAATTCTCGATCCCGGATTATAATAACAGGAGATTTCAATCTACCGGGTATAAACTGGGCTGATTTTTCTTATGATGGCAAAGAATCCCGAAGTTCAGAAATACTGATCACGACCGCGTTCAACTTCTGCTTACAACAACTAGTTTCTGAGGCTACCAGGGTGGACAGTTCATCATCCTCTATTCTTGATTTGGCACTTGTTAGCAGCTCACTTCAAGGTTGTTCCGCCAGTGTAGAAGAGGGGATATCCGATCACAGGTTGATTGCTCTGTCATGTCCTGTTTCAGGTACACGTGCTTTTACTAGACCGTCGGATACTTTCGTAAGAGATTACACTCATGCGGATGATAACGCTGTTTTAGACTATTTGGAATCGCGCTTTGATTGTTTTAGCCAAGTTAACGATGTCAATGAAATGTGGTCAAATTTTACAGAAATAGTTCTCTTTTGCGAGCAAAAATATGTGCCGTTAAAAAAGAAACGTATTAATAGGGAATATCCGTGGTTCACGCGAGAAATGATTCATTTGAAGCGGAAAATTAAGCGTCGGCGCAAGCGTCAAAACACGAGTAATCTTTCAAGCCTTACTTCGAAGCTGCGAGAACTAACGCGATCAGCAAAAGAAAACTTTTTTTCAGTTACTCTACCGTCATTCATGACGAAAGAACCCCAAAAATTCTGGCGCTATCTGTCAAAAGATAAACGAAGCATTTCAGAGATTAGAGTCGCGGGAGAAAGTATTGTTGACGCGACTGCCATTGCCAACAAATTTAATGACTTTTTTCAGTCTGTTTTCACACGGACAGCCACGCATGCTCAGATGCAGCCATACGACTACGATTGTCTTATGCCAGAAATAGAAATAACTGAGGATGGTGTTCTTTGCCTTTTGCACAAACTGGATGTAAAGAAATCACCTGGTCCTGATGAAATATCAAATACTTTCTTGAGTAGATATGCTGTTTGGGTGGCAAAATATTTACATCGCATTTACACTGCGTCGTTAGACGCTGCAGTTATTCCTGATGATTGGCGCTCGGCAAAAATAATCCCGGTACATAAATCAGGCTCCGTTTTGGAAATTAACAACTACAGGCCCGTTTCCTTAACTAGTGCTTGCTGTAAATTATTTGAGCACATTATATTTAAGGCCATCATCACTTACTTAGAAAATAACAAACTACTTTATGCCCAACAGCATGGATTTAGATCTGGTTTATCTACCGTTACCCAACTGGCTGAAATAACTGACGAATTAGTTAGCACTCTCAATATGAAAGGTCAGACCGATGCCATTTTTTTGGATTTCTCGAAGGCATTTGATGTCGTTCCCCATCAGAATTTAATAACAAAATTATTAGCTATAGGCATTGAACGGAGGGTAGTAGCATGGGTCGCGTGCTACTTAAGAAATAGAAGACAGCGTGTTTCCATAAACGGCTGTCTCTCGAAGGAGTTGGCAGTGTACTCAGGGGTCCCGCAGGGCTCAGTCTTCGGGCCTCTTCTTTTTTTAGTTTATATTAATGATATTCATCTTTGCGTCGAGCCACCGATCCAAATTAAACTATTTGCGGACGACTGCGTAGTATACACATCCATAAATAATCAAGAAGACCAAATTAAACTTAATGATGCCTTACGCTCAATTAATGAATGGTGTGCAAGGTGGGGACTAAAAACAAATCCTTCAAAAACAAATTCCATTATGTTTACCAACAAATCGAGGCCCCTTCACTTTACATATTCTCTAGGAAATGCTACCATAACGAGAGCTGATCGCGTTAAATACCTAGGAGTCACACTTACCAGTAACCTCAGCTGGGAAATGCATGTTGAAAATGTTTGTACGGGTGCACTGAAAAAATTGACCTTTTTGAAGAGAAAACTGCGTAATACTCCTCCTACGGTAAAACTGAACGCATATAAAGCACTAGTGCGACCAAAATTGGAGTATGCCGACATTATTTGGAGCCCTTGGCAACAATATTTGATCAAAAAAATCGAGAGAGTCCAGAATTTAGCTTTGCGCTTTATATATTCCGCTTACTCCCGACATTATAGTGTAACAAATCTACGTAATAGGGCAAGCCTACAGAAACTTGAGCAGCGCAGGATAGCATCCAGATTAAAATTCATCTACCAACTTTATCATGGGGACTTCAAATTATCACGGGAACGTTATCTTCAGCAACCTTCAAAACTTTCAGCCAGGACGAATCACAATAAAACTTTTAGGCAGCCACGTAGCCACATAAATGTCCACAAGTTCGCTCTCTTTCCTCGTGCAATTTTCCATTGGAATGCGTTATCTGCGGAAGCAGTGAATGCTGCCTCGACGGCTTCATTTATGAAACACATTGAAAGTATTAGTTTTTCTGATGTAAGTGATGAATATTGAATATACCTTGCTTTGTGTGCAATTCAATGGTTTACTTATATTGAAAATATTTTTGGTTGATTATAGTTATGTTCTCACAAAAATACATATGCACTGAACATTGATGACTTTCCTGGTGTGTACTTGTTATTTATGTATTCTTTGAATTATGCCAAGCTATCCAGTGTATAACTATTTATTGGCTGATTGTATTGTTTGTATTTCACTCCTGCATGGGCCCGAGGAGGGCCTGCAGTATCTGTAAATAAATAAAAATAATAAATAATAGTAGCTAATTTTAGTTCCCGTACAAAATCAAATGGTAAGATCTTTAACCTAGAAAAAAGTGGTTTGCTATGGTCGCAGTAAGATGAGAAAGTAATCGTACGTATAGCCCGTTTTTGCAGCCGTCGTACTTGCTCAAGATAAGAGTCATACGTCGAACCCCAGGACTCTACGCAGTACAGAAGGTGGCAGTTAACTAAAGCAAAATACAAAGTGCGCAATATTGTAGTGTCAAAATATTCACGTCCTTGCAAAAGGACGTAACAACTCGAAGCTAGTTTCGAGCTGACTGCTTCTATCTGACTCTGCCAATTTAAACAGCTGTCTAGAACAACAACAAGGTAAGTAAAAGAATCAGTACATTCCAGGGAGCAATTATTGATGTAGAGTTGTATATCATGTGGAGTAGGATTTGTACGGGAGTGGAATAACATATATTTTGTTTTTTTGGCATTGATGGTGAGCCTGTTAGCTGTAAACCAATCGGCCAGCTTAGCTAATTCAGTATTCATTTGTTCTTCTATGTCTGACAGATTTTTGCCGGTAATAATTAGGGCAGTGTCATCAGCATACATAAGCATCTCGGCAGTTCTTAGTACTAGAGGCAAGTCATTTATGTATAGCAAGTAAAGTAACGGACCTAATACGGAACCTTGTGGCACACCTGTTTGAATGGACTGGAGAGAAGAAGTAATGTTATTGATAATTACCATCTGTTGTCGACCTTGAAGGTAACAGTGAGTCAAGGTATGCAGGGCCCACGTGGTGTTGGTGGTCGAGCGTGAGAATACTCCAAAGCGCAGAATGATTCTCCGTACCACGGTGTACCTTTGCCGAAATCTAGGAATATACATCGGCTCCGCGGAAAAGAAGCACAGAAGAGTCCACGCAGGCCAGCGGGGGTGCTGTCGGGGGACAGTGCAGCCTCCGCGCTGGCAACAAAAGAAAGGAGGAAATAAAGAGTTGAACGGGAAGCGAGCCGAGTAGAGAGAGAGAAGCGACGCACGACGCCCGGCTTCAGTCACAGCTTGACATCAGTACGCGTCCTTTCCTGCCGCCCCGCCTGATGCGACCGAAGGATGCTTTTGTGTGCAACCGAATTCGGGTTACAATTATGGTTCTCGAAGCGTGCAGGGTTTCAACGACAAAGGTCGTTGAAATGAAAAGACGATGACAGGCCGAGATGAAAAATGACATGTCGTTAGCGGACAGGGCCGGCAAATATTCTCGCGGCTGTGTGGCGGGTTCTGGAAAGAGACGTGGTGCGCGGGTTCCTAGGATAGCTCGAGCAGGGCCTGCGGCGCCGGCGGTCGTCGGGGCTAAGACACAGGCGACAACGTAGGAGAGAGAGGGAAATGACGTGCGTGGCGCGGTGAGCCTATCCCCTCGGGTGTTGTAGATTGTGACGTATGTTTGACCAATGCCGTGTGTGTTATAAAAGTGTTTGTGCGATTGGTTTGCGTCATGTCAACCCCCAAGTATGATTGGCTTGTTGGAGGACTCTTTGTCGAACCGAGGGTTGAAGTGACGACGCCTGGGATGTGAGCGGAGAGCGGAGGTTCGGGCTTGGACCCGGGCAGACGCCTGAGTGTGCAATAAAGCTTCTCTTTACCGGGCAACGGCTCTTCCTTCGCGCTACCATCGAGTACTCGAGCCATCGAGGGGCGCCGATTCGAACCTTCAAACACCTTCCCTGCTCAGCTAGTGTTGAAGCTAGTGGAGCTGGGGAAAGGAAATCAACTGGCGCAGTCGACCCTAGGATCGGAGAGCCCGCAGCGAGGAAGGTGCTGAAGCCCGGCGAAGCTGACAAGACGCCCGCTGCCCTCGGGACCTGCTGGTGAGCTGCCTGAAGCAGTATTGACATTCCGAGCCTGCCGGTCAACTTTGGAGCGAGAAGTTGAGCGGCACGAGAGCGCTGTGTGCCAGCGAACGAGGGCAAAGCTGAAGGACTTCGTGAGCGACTGACGAGGCGCTGCGGGGTTCGGCATCAGCAGGAGAACGGCAAGGAACGTCGACGCGACAGATTGACGCAACGACGAGGGTGGTCCGGTGGAGCACCTCGAGCATCGACGACTGCGTAACGACAAGCGTCGGAGACTGGACTGACACAGCTGCAACGACACCGAGCGACGCATCACGACAAGGTGAGGCTCTCTTTGTGCTCTCTCGGGGCCCCTTTTTATTGAATGCACTTGCGTTCAGGCACACTCTGGGAGATGGCGGACTCAGATAGAAATGCTATGGATGGTGACAGTGTGAATGAATCGGATCGCACGCGCGAGTTGACGCTTGAGATAGAAGCATTAAAGCTCAAGCTTGAGCTGGAGAAGATGAGGTCGTCGCGTGCCTCTTCAGAGGAGCCGGAAATGCGGAACCGGCATACTGGTATCGCATGGTACGCGAAAGAGTTGAAAGCAGCCCTTGCGCCCATGCCCACTAATGAGCCAATGATTCCCGCCTGGTTCAAGAATGTGGACGCACTTTTTGCGGCATTGAGCATACCTGAGGAAGTGCAGGGGACTGTTATATTGCCATTCTTAAGTGACAAGATGCGGACATTCGTTGCCAATCAATCGGAGGCAGGGGTAATGCCGTACCCAGATCTAAAATCGAGAGTTTTGAAGGAACTGCGGATGACTCCAAGTGAGTACCGCCGAATGTTTTTGGAGGTCAAAAGAGAAGCAGACGAGTCTTGGAGCCAAGTGACGGCACGCTTGGAGACAATGTTCACTTACTACCTAAGAAGTAGAGAGGTGCAATCGTTTGAGAGTCTTCAGGAATTGCTAATAGCTGATAGGCTGAAGCAGTTAATGCCAAATGATCTCCGTTCACTGGTCACCCAGCAGGAAGTAAAGGGCTGGTTGAAGCCCAAGGATATAGCAGAGTTGGCCGCAAATTTTGAGGAAAGCCTTGATGGCAGCAGGCAGAGCAACTACCGCGGTACTGCCTTAAGAAATCAGCATTATAGGCCGCAAGTGAGACATTTCACTGGTGCAAACTTCAGCCCTAATTCAGGAGTATGTTTTGGATGCGGACAGCGGGGCCAATTTCAAAGAGATTGCGAGGCTTCACGTGACACGGCCGTTAAGAAAGCAGAGGTTGCATGCGTAGGTACCCAGAGGGCAAGGACATTTGAGAGACAAGCCACACCGTCGCGGCACACTGACCTGATAAACAATTCACTGATGAGGGATCCGAGGATTGAAATTTTCGTGGGAGACAAGCCCTGTTTCGCGCGCATTGACTCGGGTGCAGATATCACAGTGGTACGAGCGAATGAAGACACCGCTGAGATTTTGGGTCAGAGTAGCGGCACAATAAAGCTAACTGGTGCTTTTGGTCAGGGTGTTACAGCGCGCCTAATGTATGTGCCTCTCGGCCTTCCACACTCGTCAGGGAGCGCTACTGAACGTGTGACCTTACGATGCGCAGTAACTGACCAGTTAACTACCAGTGCGTCTGTACTACTCACTCCGAAAGATTATGAATGCCTTCGTCGCTGCCGTGAAGAGTTAATGAGTGATCTGAATGAGTGTGAGAAAGGGATCAGATGCGTTGCACAGGCAATAGTACCGGAACGGTGTTTATCATTGAGAGAGCAAGAGCAGGTGTCTCGGTGCTCTAAGCCTAGCGCTAACGCCGTGCAGCGCACATTAGAGGAACAGCCACGTGGTGAGCATCAGGGGCCTAAAACCGAGGGTGACGCAAACACCTCGTTAGAAGATGAAAGAGAGGGAGAGCAGGACGCACAGGCGTTGGAGCCTCTAGCGACTAGTTCCATGTCAGGTTTGGAGCAGGGGCAATTGGAAAGTCAGAATTCTGTAGGCAAAGATATTATTGAGGACAGTGAGCGGCTTGGGCCAGTCACTGAGATTTCTTCCGCCGAAGAGCAAAAGCGAGATGAGTCACTGGCTGATGCTTGGCTCCAAGCAAAAGAAGGGTCGCACGGCATGGTAAATGACGGTCAGTTGCTCTATCATAGGGAGCAGTTAGACGGGAACATTGAGAGGGCACCGCAGGCGGTAAAATCTTGCGGCCAGGTTTCTGTGGCTGCGCAGGCAAGTGAGCTAAGTCCTGGCCAAAAGCAGCAACTCAGTGCGGATCTTCATGAGTATACAGGGCTGATGACAGCATCAGACACCAGCAAACCATTTTGTTTGGCCACGGATGCATTGGAAACCGTAATTGGAGCTTGCCTCTCCCAAGGGATGGCGGACACGGAGCGACCAGTCCCATTCCTTAGTAAGAAGTTGAGCCCGTCGCAACAAGAGCGGTCCACAATTGAACGAGAGGCGGTTGCAATTGTGTGGGCGTTAGAGTTTTTGGGAACGTGGCTATTTGGCACTAAGGTCAAAATAAGGACCGACCACGACCCGCTGACTTTCCTGACTCGCGCGGCCCCCTCCAGTGCTAGGCTAACGCTGTGGGCATTGGCGATCCTAAAAATATTACATGGAAATTGTCCATGTCAAAGGCGCCCTGAACAAGGCTGCTGATGCTCTTTCACGTCTAGGAAGATCATTTGGGTTGTTGTCATATAACTGTTTAGTCAGTAGCCTCTTATGTGTGACTCAGACAGATGAATATTTTGTGTGTATATGAGAATGTCTTGTTTATAATCCCGCATTAGGCATTCCTTTTTTATGCAATGTAGACCTGCCCTTAAGTAATAGAACTGTGTGTATAGGTGTGTTAGATCCGTTTTGTAGGGCCAGTGTTGTGCATGAAGTGTTGTTTTGTGGAATGTGCTCGTTCCTTTTGGAGCCTGGTGCGATCCTTTGAGTATAAGACATAGCCGATGCGGGGTCCGTCGCTCCCTTTGAGTGTGCTTTTCGGGGACTCGAGGGCGCACAGAGCGAGTCTCGCGTGTTGGGACAATGACGGTGCGGTGAATGTGAGACACTCTGCAACAGGACTCAGACCAGTTCGCGTGCCTTGTGTCAAGCTACCACGAACTTATTAATACTGTTGATTTCATCTAGAGTGTGTCATGATTGTCTTGCGTTGTGAGGATACCTAGGTTCTTTTGTCATTTCGAGGAGAGTATGCTGCATGAAGGAAATAGTCATATGTGTTTCTTTTCGGCAGTATGACGAGAAAGATGTTACTTTGAGTGTGAAGTGGAAATTGGTCCACGCATTTGCGTGGGCGAGGAGTGATCTATTTATTTCGGTGCGAGGTTTTTGTTGTAGTTGTTGTTTTTTTTGTATCGTGTTACGTGGACATCAAGTGTCCAGTAACACTCTTGAGGGGGGAGGAGTGAGTCAAGGTATGCAGGGCCCACGTGGTGTTGGTGGTCGAGCGTGAGAATACTCCAAAGCGCAGCATGATTCTCCGTACCACGGTGTACCTTTGCCGAAATCTAGGAATATACATCGGCTCCGCGGAAAAGAAGCACAGAAGAGTCCACGCAGGCCAGCGGGGGTGCTGTCGGGGGACAGTGCAGCCTCCGCGCTGGCAACAAAAGAAAGGAGGAAATAAAGAGTTGAACGGGAAGCGAGCCGAGTAGAGAGAGAGAAGCGACGCACGACGCCCGGCTTCAGTCACAGCTTGACATCAGTACGCGTCCTTTCCTGCCGCCCCGCCTGATGCGACCGAAGGATGCTTTTGTGTGCAACCGAATTCGGGTTACAATTATGGTTCTCGAAGCGTGCAGGGTTTCAACGACAAAGGTCGTTGAAATGAAAAGACGATGACAGGCCGAGATGAAAAATGACATGTCGTTAGCGGACAGGGCCGGCAAATATTCTCGCGGCTGTGTGGCGGGTTCTGGAAAGAGACGTGGTGCGCGGGTTCCTAGGATAGCTCGAGCAGGGCCTGCGGCGCCGGCGGTCGTCGGGGCTAAGACACAGGCGACAACGTAGGAGAGAGAGGGAAATGACGTGCGTTGCGCGGTGAGCCTATCCCCTCGGGTGTTGTAGATTGTGACGTATGTTTGACCAATGCCGTGTGTGTTATAAAAGTGTTTGTGCGATTGGTTTGCGTCATGTCAACCCCCAAGTATGATTGGCTTGTTGGAGGACTCTTTGTCGAACCGAGGGTTGAAGTGACGACGCCTGGGATGTGAGCGGAGAGCGGAGGTTCGGGCTTGGACCCGGGCAGACGCCTGAGTGTGCAATAAAGCTTCTCTTTACCGGGCAACGGCTCTTCCTTCGCGCTACCATCGAGTACTCGAGCCATCGAGGGGCGCCGATTCGAACCTTCAAACACCTTCCCTCCTCAGG
>JABSTT010004868.1:0-20334 GCA_013339685.2 Hyalomma asiaticum
CGCGCGCCTTGAAATCATGCGCTCCGGCCAAGGGGTGGTGTTGGGGTGGGTGCCATAATCGATTAATCGAAGAGATTTAATTGATTAATTCGATTAACTGAAAGGGAGAAATCGATGACGATTAATCGATTAACGGCGCGCATTCAATCGATTAATCGATTAATCGTTCATCGATTTTACCATCCCTAGGAGGGAAGACGCTGGCGATGATTGTGACGCTCCCCAGGGAGGCGAACACATGTGCTATCCGTCGTGCTTCCTGTTTGAGAAAAACGTTCAGTGCGCGTCCCCCGCGAGTACGGCTAAAAAGGGCGAGACAGACACAGGTGGTCAAATGATGTCATTGGAGAAACTCGGGACACTTTTGTATTGATTTTGTTAGTTGTGGAATGGTGTCTCGTGATTTCCGCGATCAGTGGTCATTATGTAACTTGTTGCGAGTTTTGTTTTGTAGCTTTCTCCTAGATCGTCGATTTGTTTCGCGAATAGTGTTTTTTGCTGAGTTCATAACCATTGTGTAGCAGTAATGTAAAGTATGTTATTTGTTGAAAGCTTAGAGACACGTGTGAGATCGTCCTCAAATGTTGGCGATGTAATCCTGGAAGAAAAGAAAAGGCTACGTTTGAAGGAGAACCGTATGACCGCAAGAGTACTGAGTGTTCAATATTTGACTTGCGTGTCAGTGAGACGCAATGCAAGGAGTTTTCATGTCAGGTGTGTCAGACGAGTTTGTAAATAGCGCAAGTTACAAGTTAGCCTATGTGCGTATGTGAGCCGTAGGCAATGCATTGTTACTGAGTTTGAGCGCATAATGCTCGCGGAAATTATTTGTTTGTTGCTTCGCCGATGTCCTGTGTGGACGTTAGCGGCGATAGCTATACTGCGGAAGTCACAGTTGTGAAGTATGGGGTTTGTGACCGCAACGGCTAAAGCGAGTTTACATCCGCGGAGTAGGAGCTTGTTTAGCTAATAAGTGTGACGGCAGATGTCGAATGGGAAGTGTTTAGGATGTGTTGCTGCATATGTTTGTAATTGTTTATCTAGAGCGCATTTACGTACTAAGCCGTAGCTCTAATGCAGCACAACAGTTTTGTTTTGCCTACGCCCGGGAAGATAACGATTCGTTTTGTCGGCACAGAATTTGGAGGATAAGAGCCTCAAATTCATGTGAGACGCGATTCATGTGCTAGACGTAAACTGACCATATTGTAGGAAGCGTACAACGCTTCACAGAAGGGATGCATCAGTATGGTAAAGGCAGTACGAAAAGTTTGCATGGTAGCTCGCGGGTTCGGAGTTCATAATTTAAGCAGACCATTGTCCTCTCGGGTGGTTGCAGTGTGCTTTAAGAACGGCCGACTACTGCGCTGGAGCTTGCTACTGTTGCTGTACTGTTTAGAATTTCTCCAAAAAAGGGCAAATTGAATGGCAATGCTGACGGCTTACGTCGCTACTTCATGGGAACTCGATGGCGTCGGGTACTCTTGCTTGGGTAAATTGCTTTTTTATGTGCGTAGCTTAGCTTTACCGTTGTCCTTTTTTGTTGTTGTTGTGTGGCATCACAACTTGTGTTTGTGTGTCAGAGGGGCCTATTTCAGGTTGTTGTAATTGCTGCTGTAATGAGTAGGCGAAAAAGGATTTTGTTTTGGAGAAAAGCCTGGTAGGTCTCAGGGAGAGAGTCCGGACGCTTGCCTGCTTTGCGGTTGTGGTTCTGGCAGAGTTGGCTCCTATGTTGTGTTCTGGAGAAACTGATATGCTGAGCAGAGACCGCTCCGTGGACGAGATGCCCGATACCGGAGATGGCCGAGCAGAGCTGCTGGGAATCAGCGCATCAGCGTCTTCTTCAACGACCTCTCCCCACAAGAGTGGGGAGAGGTCGTTGTACGTCGAGGTCCCAGCCTGCCGCCGGGGAAGCTGTTACAAAGCTGCTGCAGGTGTGCTTGCGTCGGTGTGGCGCCGCCAGGGGACATGTGTTCCTGTGCCGCACGTGCGCGTGTGCTTCGTGTGTGCGAACGCTTTTAGTTAGCATAGAAGGAAGGCCAGCCGGGAAGAACATCTGGTCCCGAGCCCAAGAGTCGACCCCGTCCTGGCACATCTGGAAGTGGTTCGTCCGGCGAGTGTCCACCTTTTCAGCATCGGACCACACAAACTGTTAACCGGTGTGTGTCTCCGCACGTGCACGTGGCCGCGTGACGTGATCGTCTCCGGCGTCGTTTCCCGGACTTTCGGTAATTACGGCCATGGGCGGGTCAAGTACGGACACGTCCCATCCTCTCCCTCCTCCCTCGCCCAGGAGCCAATGGGGGAGAAGTCCGGGCTACAAAAAGCGCGGGACCCAGAGAGAGATTCAAGGAGAAAAGAACTCGGAAGAGAACGCTCTTGTAAATATGTAAATAAACGTCTTTTAAGTTTTTCTCTACCTCTGCCTCGGCTCTCGACTCCCGAAGCCCAAGTGCCTGCGAGTCGTCTCCGCCGCTCCGCAACACGCTACCCGCTGGTCGGCTAATTCAGCTGGCCAGTCGCAACACAGGCTACATGGGATATTGAAACTAACAATAAACTCCACCTGGTTAGACCAATCATCTCATAATGGTGGCAATTATGCAGGCACCAGGAACGCTTCATTGAAATAATCAAATGCCACCTACGTATAGGACATACGCACCTCAGACACTTCTTACTAACAAAACAAGACAAACCATTGTGTGAGCAATGTAGATGAGAACTCACAGTTAAACTTACTTTATTCGAATGCAGAAAACTCGAACAAGTCTGGGAAAAATACTTTACTGCGTTTTACGATCAACACAATCGTTTTCATCCAAAACTACTTCTCGGTGAAAACGCACTTGTAAATGTTCCATCTGTTTTAAATGCGGGGCATTTCTTAGTCGCACGATGTCGCGCTTCAGCGTCGGCGCCGTCCACACCCCCACTGCGCTTGCTCGGCTCGTCTCGTGCCGGCCCACCGGGCGTTCAGCAAGCCGAGCATGCGCAGTGGGGTGCGGACCTCTCCCCCGTACTCCTCTCCCTCGAACGCGGGTGGTGTGTATATAAGCGGCGGAGCGCGCGTTTGGAATTCAGTCAAGGGCGTCTTTGCGGACCTCTCCCCCGTACTCCTCTCCCTCGAACGCACGAGAAGCAGCGGCGAAACGTGAGCTGCGAGCTTTAAGACCACAGGTACGTGAGCGAGAAGCGGCGTGCAAACGTCGTCAACGAGTCGCGGCTCCGGACGTTGCTCGTGGACGCAAGCGCCTTCATTCAATAAATAAGAATAATAAAGACAAAATAACAATTAAGCATTCCCAAACCATACCCAATTACGCAACATTCACGCGATACCTCCACCACTCTACGACGCATTTGCTCGAGTTCCCCCCGTGGGAAGATGCGGGCGGCATTTTTTAGCTTTTTAAGGGAAGAAGGTGTTCTCGAGAAACTAAATTACCACCCTGTACATTGCTGCGTATGTGATGCACCTCACCCATTCTTTTCATAGTTGAGAAGAAGGCTGAGGTCTTTACGTATACTTGATGGGTTCCTCGACGTCCTTGTCCGAGACAAGGATGGTTGCTGAAGTAACCTAACAATTCTAAACATATTACACCTTGCTCTTGGCGCATGACAGCCTTAGGTGCTTATGCGCCTTAAACCCAACGCAACACCACACGTTAAGTGCATGTGCATTGTACTCCTGGTGAGTATGACGCTTGAAGCTCTAGAAGGAGCATTCCAGTGCGTGTCTCTGGGGCATGCTCCGTTACTTTGATATACGATATGCTGCATGTATACAACCAGTTGACACTGGCATACGGCAACATATAGTGTACAAACATCGCGAAAACAACAGCAAAGGCAGCATCACTGGATGCATTGGTTAGCGTTCCAAATAAGTGTGGGAGACCTATTTCTTCACTTAGCCATCTCGCATGCAGTGAGAATAGCTTTCCGACAGCCGGCTGGCGGCGAAGAAATGCAAGAGGACGTTTTAACTTCTGGGGTTTCATGCGCCCGACCAACTACGTACGGTTATGGATCCAAACAAAACAAAGGTTCGAGGGAAGATGGAAGCTTGAAGTAATGGAAACATGTCGTCGAAAACGATCAAGAAACAGGTAACATTGCCAGAACCAACGTCTCGTGAAGTGAAAGCTTGTCTTCGTCAGCCGTTGCTCTGGAGACTGTAAGACCACTTGTAAATCCCTTTTTTGTAATCGCTTTGATCGATATATTTCATTACTATACGAATATGGGGCATGGCGCAGTGGGGGACTGGTGTTTGATGATTTCTGGGGCTTTTTTGTCCCATAATCAGCTCCGGATTAATTTTGAACACGGGCAGCTTAAAAAATCGCTGGTTTGACTGAGTACAGAACACAGGTGTTGGGCACAACACGAACATCGTCCTTCTCTTGTGTCCGTGTTTGCATGCCTTACATTTTTGCATTATGAACTCTTAAGAACTAGCTCAGCTTTGTGTCGTTCTAAAAAGGTGTTCTGTCGCTCCGTCCCCATCAAAACATGCAGAATCCGTTCTGAAATTCGTCACTTACACATTGAAAAATTGTTCCGATTAACCGTTCGACGCATGCCGACAAGACCGCAGCAACCGCACCGCGGTGCGAAGCCGGCTCCTCTAGGGATGGAAACCACCTGGCGCTGCTTTCTAGGTAGTACCTAGACATAGGGAGACGATCAAGACGAAAACGTGACAAAAGCCCTTAGATCGTACCCTCGCAGCTCACGCATGCGCACAGGACATCGAGTGTCCCGAAAACGACCGTCTCGTCCGCCTAGCCTCGACACGACAATGACGACGAGGATGCCGTGTGCCGCGCGAGGCGCCACACGGCAACTTGACATGAAATCGAAACTGAAACAGTGGCATCACGACACCACACACAGTCACGATTTTCAATGCAGGTAATGCGTTAACAATCGTGACCTTGTGTTTAGAGGCATAAAAAGGACAGAAAGTTGAGCGAGTTGGTAACAGTCCATAATCAAAAGAAGAGGCGTGCAGGACACGGACACAAGGAGAGCAGTGAACAACACGGACGCCGACTAACAACTGATGCACAGCACAGAGGCGAAAAAGAAAGAAGACACACAGCTTATCTGCGCATGCTCGGAATGGTAGCGCCACCTGTCAATCGGTTACACGTGCCGGTCTTCGCGATAGACAACTCCTAAGGCTTTCTATCTCCTCTCTGTTTAAGCTAATCGACGGCTGACTCACGCATGCACTTCCACTAATACTGATATGCCAGGCCTCAACCAATAAACGCGTATCTTCGTTATTATGCCTGTACAGGATCTCGGTTTTGTCTAACTCGGGCATGCAGCTACAGACCTGGCAGTGCAAGGATAGATTGGACGGCGTCCCACCTGATAGCGACCTTCTGTGTTCAATTAATCTTTGATTAATACACCGCGCAGTTTGCCCTACATAAGAGGCATATTAGGGCACTCCAGCTGTTGCAGACTACATCTGAATCCCTCCACACTGATGTGCATGTTCAGCGCGGAACAATTACTTGCCCCGTCCCATCGCCGACACACATGCATACACACTTCCTGTTTGTGTGCCGCGTGTTAAAACACGCCGTTCCACGTGGATATGCAAAGCTACTGCCTCCACTGCGTGCACACTAGCTACATTAAACCACGATTACTTACGGCTTATCAGTTCAGTCGGTGTGATGGTGGGCACCAGTGAGCCGGACGCGAATTTCCACACTTTGCATTCCCCCCCCTTTTTTTTATTACACCGAACATGACAATACAGCAGTACCTTGATATACAAATAATAGGCTATGGTACACACTGCGCCTACTGCTGGCGGCATGGCCGAGAAGCGGGCGTCTCAGGAATGTCACAGTGTCTTGTCAATTAGGTTGGACTAGTCATGTGCTATTGGTTGCACCAAATTGAAACAATAATGGAATCACATATCTGCATGTTACGCTTGTTACCATGCCAGTCTTTTTCAAACCTGTTACGAAGGCTACTGCCTTCAAATGGAAACTTCGTTTGTGCGTTTCCAGCATTGCAACACCAAAAAAGCTTGCCGCAAAATGGCCGCAAGGTCAAGCGGAACCTGGGGAACCTGCTGGCTCGGAACAACGAGTAGCAAGTGAACACAGTACGTGAATACTATACTTAAATCACTGCAGATGCTCTTATCTATACACACAGACCATCATAAGCCTGTTTAGGTCCACTGCAGGACGAAGGCCTCTCCCAACGATTTCCAATCCACCCTATTATGAGCGAGTTGGTTCCACTTTGTGCTGATGCACTTGTGCACAAATGCACGACTGTGGACGCATTCCATTTTTGCACATGACACGAAAAAGTGCTCAGTAAAGGTATGTAAAGGTCTTAGCCAGGAGTAGAGTTTCTGTAAGTAATAAATTGCATCCAGAGCTGTTCTGCTGTCTAGCTAGAAAATAAGCCTTAGCAGAAGAAAGACGGGGTTTGTGTGAACACTGAAATGTTTGCTGTACAGTGTTTCCTTCAAAATCACCTTGAACTGAAAACTAACCGTTGAAGAAATCTTACAGAAAACAAACAAGCTGTGCACAAAAGTGTGGACGTTTTTTCACACTGCAACATCGAGCTTAGGGAATGAGAATGGTTTTGAATGGCACACCAACCACGCAAATTGATAAACAGCCCTGGCAAGGGCCGTTTGGCTTGTTCCTGTGAAGAAGTGGTTCTACGTGGAATATGGGTTTGGGGAGACCACATGAAGCGGATTCCAGTACCATGTTGGTCTGTCCGAACGAAGTGTATTTATTCTTCGCTTACATCTGCACCATTCACTTATGCCAGTAAGCCTGCAGATCTTCAACGGAGAGGAAGGTGTTGTGGGCACTGATACTCTTTCTAAGTTGCGGCAGCAAAAAAAAACAATCTGCAGCAAACCTCTTGCTTTCCAGCCGATTTTGGGGTTCCGGGACGTCAGCATCTAAAACGCCGGGGCCCTTCGGCTGATTGCCAAGAAGGCCACGTTGTGCTGGGAAAATTCCAAACACCTCGATGCTCTTCTGGCTGAGGGATGCGGGAGCCGCGCAGTACTGGCGACATCTTGTGGGCTCTTGAAGTGACGTGCGACATTCTGCACAATAGTTTGTTTAATTAGATGTTGTACTTTTTCTGCATGTCACACGCACTGCAGCAGACATTTTGTAGTTTAAGTGTTTTGGGTTACTGTGTATATGGTACTTCTACTGCACCTCATATTTTCTTTATTTCATTAAGTATCTCAAACCAACACTGCTTGTGCAGCGTCTGGGTGAAACAGGAACACTGCCAAGTTATTGCATTTCAAATAGGTGTAAGCAAACGGACTTTCCTCATGACAAATTTGTAGAAGTTTTCCACAGGGGTTATTATAGCCATTCCATATACATAATGTATAAATATACTCCTGTTTCATATAACTGGATTTATTGTATCAGAATATTACAAATGCTTGCACGTAAAGCCTCACAGTGGAGAGACTTAGCAAAGCCAGCAATGTCTGGTGATGACTTATTTCTCTGTTTATGCTACCTTTATTAGCCCTCATCCTTTGTTGGTTTCAACCTCTCATTAGTCTGTAGGCCTCCTCCAGCTCCCCTCCATCTTGCCTTGTCTTGTGAGGACCTCATGCCAAAACCCTCTGCATGTCTGGTGTGTTTTATTATACTCAATGTTGGTAGGGAAGCCTGTGCATGAATGCACGAATACAAAGTTAATTCACTGATGCAATGGTTGTTTGTTATCTAGTTAAAATGGCAAAACTCATGAACATCACCAAATAGTGAAGAAAACCCCAGCTAGATTGGCTATTCCGAATGTGTTGTCTCTTTCTCCAGTGCACTTACGCAATCTTACTTAATCAAAAATCTTTTAGTAACACAGTGTGCCTTCCACCAGCGTGAGAACAGTGGCTAATGCGACTTTTTTGCTTGCTTCAAACTAAAGCAAGGACTGCTGCATTCATGTATATTATGTAAGCATACTAATACCATGACTGAATGTGCATGCATATGTACGTAGTCATTTTGTGTATACAGTCTGTGTTTTAATATTATGTAAGTGTATATAGTATGTTTAGATATATATATTCAAGAACCTTGTACTCAATAAAGTCCCTTGGAAAACTACTGTATTAATGTAAGTGAATGTGTGTGCACCGTGACATCCTGGTAAACACTGCTAGGAACAAATTGCCGACGAGGCAAGAATTGTACAATAATATTCATCACGTGGACTTGCCTTTGTAAAGGCACTGTCAAACGACAGTCTAAACGTTCATTGCTTGGGGTAGTTTTAAGTTCCTACCACCGCCGCCTTTTATCGGCCTTGCTGTCGCTATGTGAAATATATAGCGACATAGTCAGAAGAGGCGTGCAAGACACGGACACAAGGGGAGAAGTGAACAACACGAACGCGATATAGCGACAGTTTCGCACGGCCTCCAACAAGAACTTTCAACAAAAACAGCTATAAAAGAACGCGACTTCAATGCACGCCATCTCCACACAACGCTTACCATAAAACGTGTGCAAGATTACCTCTGAGGACGCAGAAGGCAGCGCGGGACAGCGAGTGCTACGGCACATTCTAGGAAAGTATTCTCAACCAGTCCACATCTGTATCTGAGAACATTTTTAGCGCTAAGAGACAAGGACCAGAGGAGGAGGACAGTACAATTCGTTAACTTCAATAACGTTATTTTCAGGAAAATACCATCTATTTATCCATGCACAGTGGCGACCCGTCAGTCTCCATCCTAGCCAACCAGAAATGCTGTCTCCTTATCAAAGAGGTCAATGGACGGTGCACTTGTCACTATTTCGAGAGGTAGCTTCTGCTTGAGTAATCTCTCGCACGTCTTTATCTTTGTGCTTTGCAAGAACCTCGCATGAATTATATTTTGGTGCGCAACCGCCCTCCACACAATGCGCACAATGACCGTAATTATTCTTTTTTTTCTACGTTTGACCTGTGTTCACGTGAACGATCGCTAAAACATCTTCCTGTCTGGCATATATACTTATTTGCACCGGTCAGCAGAAGCTCATACACCACACCTTTTACACAGGAAGGTCGTCTCGATGCTTCTTGGGGCACCCGACTGCTGGCTTACGGTGTGGGTCTGTTAAGCGACATACCCTGCCTAGTTTTTCCGGCGCTGAAAACACTACTATGATGTCTACACGGCTAGCCAGTTTCTTCAGATTGCGAGCCGTTTTATGCAGATAAGGGACAACTGCCACTTTCCTCCTACTCTCCGCCTGTTGGATGGCCACGTCCCGATGTTTACTATCCAAGCGGCATCTTTTTAGCAGACACTCGACCACGGACACCCGTACCCACTTCGGATAACCTGCTGCCGATAACCTTTCCGACTGATTCATAGGACTTTGTGGATCCTATTGTGGCAGGATTTCGTCAACGCGTTTCCAAAACACAGATTGGAAATGCCCCTCTTAAGGAGTTTCTAATGGGCGGACTGGTATGGCAACAGGGGCTTATTAGCTCTGGGTTTATATTCCCAACACGTGTGCTGTTGCAAGAATTCGAGCTCAATATCTAAAAACCGCAGCACATTTGCAGACGGCTCTTCAGCCGTTACAATAAGTGGGCTAAGGTTAGCCGAAAACACTTTTTTGAGCTCATCCACTGATATGTGTGCATCCGGTTCGAACATGACAAGGTAGTCATCCACGTACCGGGCGACTTTTACAACCCTGTACTCCGAGGGGACGCGCGACAGAATCCTGTTATGGTAGGCTAGAAAAATATCATTTAGTATCAGCACCAAACAGGAGCCGATACAGACGCCCTGCTTCTGGATGAAAACCTTCCCATTCCATGTGGCAAATGTCGAGCGGAGATAACGAAGCAAATCCAAAAAGCACCGGACAGATAACCCGGCTGAATTCTGAAAAGCAATTGCGCCAGAGTTGTCGATGCACTCTTCTACGCATGCTTGTTTTGGGGCAAGGAATAATAAAAGTCCTTTATGTCAAACGAGCAAGCGAACAAGCTTTTGTCTGCATTTTTTCTTCAGAAAATCTACGATTTCCTCAGAGCGCTTTATCAAAAATGGGTCGTCAGTATTAAGAATCCTGAGTATTTCTTGCAAGAACACCGCTAAATCCTTCTTCCACGATCCTACTTCTGACACTATTACCCTTAAAGGGCAGTCTGGTTTAGGCGTCTTCGCACTAAACATGATTTGAAGGCTGTCTGTCTCGGCATCGTCAAAATCCCGGATCAACCTATTGAGGCCCGCCTTTTTGCAAAGGCGCCTCGATTCTAGTTTCTTCTTCGTAAGAGACACATCGTGACACTTATTTAAGGGCCTCAACACTAGTCTGGGCAATATACATGAATGGTGCGTAAAATTGGGAATGACGCTTAATACGAGCAAATGTGTTTGCCTTCCAGTAACTCGCAAAAAAAATCCGCCATCTTACACCTACATATTAGGGTCTTCGGCATTACAAGTAAGTCACTACAAATATCTCGGTGTAACACTCGCTTCAAATATGTCGTGCAATATTCATATCGATAACGCCTGTTCATCTGCCTTTCGCAAGCTTTGTCTCCTTAAACATAAACTTAGAACTGCTCCCACTAATGTTAAGCTCCTCTACTACACTGCTATTGTACGGCCAAAACTAGAATATGCGTGCATTGTATGGGGCCCTCATACTAAGCGCAACACTCATAGTCTGGAGCGCATTCAGAGAAAGGCCGTACGATTCATCTTTAACAATTTTTCTCGGTTAGACTTGCCTTCCGATTTACTGCAAGGACACGGAATTCCCCTATTACAGGAACGAAGGCAAAAATTTAGATTACAGTTTCTTTCCCAACTCTTGGAAAACAAACTTGCCCTAGATTCATCGACATATCTATTGCCCTTAACTAGCAGGCCCACCCGGCACCACAATGACAACGCTCTCACCCCATACTTTGCTCGCACAGACCTGTTTAAGTTTTCTTATTTCCCAAGAACAATCAATGATTGGAACTGCCTTACCAAAACAAGTGATCATTCTGTCATATAAAACTACCCTAGTCTGTATTTTTGCTGTATTTTTGTTGTACATTGCTGTTTCTTTGTATGACTTTTTTTACTGACCACCCTGCATGGACCACGAGTCCGCAGCATTATATAAATAAATAAATGAATAAATAAATGAATAAATAAATAAATAAATAAATAAATAAATAAATAAAAACATTGGCAATTGCAGAGCAGGCCTTGTCATATAGTGAAGTGGTGCAACTCGGGTGTGGGAAGGGGTCATGACCAGATAAGACGCGAGATCTGTGAGGCCATGAATATACACAGGGAGGCAGACAGGTGTGTAAGTGTGCCCTCAATTGCCCTAACGAAAAAGGAGAGTGGCTTCCTGGAAGGGCGCATGCGCGACGCGTAGCTTGGCACGTGTAGCTTTCTGTGAAGGCAGAATGGTGACGTTTCTTCAGTTTAGATGTTTTTTACACTTTATATGCCACATGTCCGAAGTAAAATTTTCAGTTGAAGTCTAGCGGTCGTCCTGTGTGCTTCTTTCTCTGTCCTTGTTTTGTTCCGCTATGTTATGTTTTTAAATCAAAAGCACCGTTCTCGAGAACAACAAAACCGCCTTCCTTATCTGCTGGAAGAACACACAGTTCCTGCTGCATTAAGAACGACGCTACACGTTTTGCAGGCACACGTGACTCATTGGAATATCTGCGCGAGATCACATCGACTCCTTCAGAGATACATCGATTCGCTTCACCTTTAGGGGCACACTTAGATATCCGACGCACGAGGATCAAAAGTCCTGCCACACTCAACCTTGGTTGAGTGCGCCCGAACTATCGGCCATGTTCGTCCAGGCGTGAGAACGATCGGCCAGGTTAGTCTACCAGACTGCGTTGAAAGTGCTCTGGAACTTGGATCTAAGTTCGCCTATGCGCCATTTCGGAGGCTATGTGTTTTCATACTTTGTTGACAGATTAATACCGGCTACTATCCCTAAGGATAGCGTCAGCGCTGCAAGATAACGTCGACCACGGGGGACCCCCCCTCCCTTACACGGGCCCTCTGGGAAAGCGTTGCCTCTAGAGTCACTATATTAACTCTATGCGAACAGCCATCTCCAACCGGCCCCCAGGTGGTGTTGCGCCATCTCGCCTGTGTGGGAAAGGAAAGTGAGGTTGAGGAGGAGGAAAAGAAGGACGGTAGAGTGTAGAGCGTAGTTACAGCTGCTGCCGACGCCGACCGCGTGTCCCTGCGCTCGCGCTGAACGCGCCCGGTGTCCACGACTCTAGCGGTGCCTCAGCCGGTTTCTACAGCAGAGCAACTCATTCAGCTCATTGCAGGCTACCATGGGTAGACCACGGAAAGCAAAGATGCCAGAAGAACAGCGTGAAAATTGTCACCGCGGGGCACGCAGCGCTAATGACGCAGAACTCAAGATGATGTCAGGCGAACTGTTTATTGGGCAAACTTGTGCCCAGCAAAACAAAGCCACTGACAATGCGCAACAATAGCGGCGTGAACAGTCGTCGGTCGACGGAAAGACTGACAAGCGTCGTAAAGCGTCAGCTTTTATACGCACGTCATATCTCGTTTTCGCATTATCTCTGAAATTCCAGAAGTCACCCAAGTGTGCGCGTCAGGCATGCAAAGTTTCAAGAATGGTCGACACGGTTCCCGAAGTGACATGCAAGACAAACGCGGCCTGCATTGCGCGTAACAGAAAGTGATAACGGCGCTCCCCGCAAATATTCAAAGCCAGCGCACGTGCCACAGGAAGGTGATAACGGCGTTCTCGTAAAACAGACGAAATCAACCGCACGTGTCAATATGATTCTCGACGAAAAAACAACCAATTCGCTCAGCAGCGTCGCAGGCAGAACGTAGCAGCAACGAGTGTATGCATGCCATTAACATGCTTGTGAAATTCAATCGACGCCACAATGGGTAATCGATCGTTGTGGGTGTATCTTAGTGTTTTTAGTACATTTTAGCTTTTAATTTTTAATGGTTTTATCTTTCTTGACGAGGCTTTTCGCTATCCTTCCATTATTTCACATTGTTGCTCATCTTGGTTTTCACACTTCGTTTGTTTCTTGTATTTGACGCTGCGCTTTGCTGTTTAAGCTTTGTTATTGTTTTTATTGTTTGGTTTTACCTTTGTTTTTGACGCAGCTTCTTTGTTGTTTAAGAAATCTTAGTGGTTTATTTGTTTATTTTTTTTTCCCGGCGATTCATGATTGTTCGCACGTGAAAGTTTTATTATCCTTTACGAAGCATGAGATTGTGAAATGTGGTGCGCAAGGTTCCGGCTATATCCCACGCCTTCTGTGGCATTGCTGCTTGTATATTGCCTGGCACGAGGGCCTGACGCGGTGTTTATGGCGGTGATGTGGCGGGTTGTTGTCTGAAGGTTCTATCATGGCAGAGATTACGTTTGGCGGCTGTGTGCATAAATTCGATGTTGTTTCAATAAATGTCAGTTGAAAGTTGAGCGCCAGTCCTGTCTGTAGCCTCCTTCTTTGTGTGTTGTTTAGTTAGCGCTCCGTTTTTTCCCGTTTGATACGTGTGTGACCTTGTCACAGCTTTAGGTGTTGACACTCCGCGCAACGGCACGACCAGATATTGTTTGGCACCACAGCGGCCTTAGGACCCCTTGTCGTGGCGCCATCTTTTGGTGTTTGAGGGGCCTTCTTAGTCTTCCCTCAAACGAGAGATGGAACCATGACAAGAGAATCCACCTAGCCGCTGCGGCTGCGCAGTATGCTGCGGGATCTTTCGGTGTACCAGTGTGATGTCGTATCCAAGAACCAAGTGTTCTGTTTTAGCATTGAAAAGACACTACCTAATTCTTCGAAACGGGCCGGACCATGTAGGAGTATGTGGTCATGCCAGATCCGACTAGCCTTTGCAAACAGAAAGTTGCTTTAGTGGATCACTCAGCCCTTATCATATGTAAAAACCTACATCAAATATTTGTGGCGGCAGTGTCATTTCGTGAGCATTGAAATGTGCCTGGTTGGCACTCTTGTCATATCAAGTGATGGCAATGCTGCTACAATTGCTCTATCCTGCTGCATTTCATGAATGCTGCTGCAGCCGTGCTACAAGCCAGAGAAACTGCACCAAAGCAGGCTTTTCCTGTCACTCACAACCTTGGAGGCTACGAATGGTGTCAGAAGTATTCTCAAATGGTGGTGTAGCCTTTGTAGTAGCAGAGCATCCCAGCAGCTTTTTTCACATGCAGTACAGTTTTCACATGCAGTTCACATGCAGTACATGATGACTGGTATATACATTTGTCATCTTGAACCCGATATGTCACCTAATCTATATTCCGCACAAAAAGGAGCTCCTTGCTCTAAACAGTTTTGCTCGCTGTTCTTGTAAATACACTGTTGATGGGCTATAAGGGCTCTATACAATTTTTGAACAAAGGGCCCTGAGAGCTCTGTTCTTTGTCATTTCATGTACAAGTAGTGTAAATGTACAAGTAGTGTAACACTGATGCAATGCCCGTCTGCATGTGCCAGGAATCCATTCGCATGTATTGCTAAGTATGCAAGTTGTCTACCACTTTAAAATTATTGTGTGATGTTTGTGCTGGAATTACTATAATTAATGATAAATGCAATGCAACATTTATGCTCTAATTGAGTTAAGTACTCAAATATTGTAGTTGTGTAGTGTGATGCAATAAATGCACATAATTCTTTATTGTTGTTTCTGAGTGACACTTATTCACTTTCCCACTTCTGGTTGTACGTTTACACAGGAATCCTATGCTTGTCCACAGCCATTTCTTGGCTGACACTTTCATCGCATCCCCGCCATGGTGGTCTATCGGATATTGTCACGTGGCTGTGACACGTGACAATATCCAATACACGTGGCAATGTCACGTGACTGTGTCACATGGCTGCTGATCCGAGGGTCGCAGGATAGAATACCGGCTGCGGCAGCTACATTTCGATGGAGGCGAAATGTTGAGGCCCGTGTGCTGTGCGATGTCAGTGCACGTTAAAGAACCCCAGGTGGTCGAAATTTTCGGAGACCTCCATCACGGCGTCTCACATAATCGGAGCTGGTTTTGAGGCGTTAAAGCCCACAAATCAATCAATCAATCAATCAATCACTTTCATCACAGATTTGTGAAACTAAACTCCCAAGCACGACTGCCACTATCAGCGTGGAAACTTTGCCAAAAATAGTTGGCAAGTACGTTGGGATCTCTCACGTTCGTTAGTTGATAGGCGTTTTTACCTGTGACCATGCAGCATACTAGTGGTAGCTGAAATTTTAGAAAATGAGGTGCATCATCTTGTAATAACAATAAATGAAAGAATTTCTCAGATTTAATATTGAGGTGGCATAGTATTGCGAATGCAACAAAGAAAAGATAGCTTTTGATGCACATATGAAAATGCAGCATTTAACATTGCTTCATCATTTGATAAGCAATTATTGATGTACTGCCATGAAATCAAGGAGAGTAAAGTTAAAAATAGGTGGGAATATAAACAGATTTAGCATATAAGGTTTATGCAAGTTGAATGTAAAAGCACAGGGTACCTTTCTTGATTTCCCGCCTGTCTGATTTTTCACTTTGCAACATGCGCCAACGTGAAAGGGTATTATTAGGGGCATAGTGAAAGATTCTGTACCTCTCGCTGAATTTTATTAGGTACCTTCAAGGATGGAATTATTTATTAATAAGTTTGCAAGTCTGCATGAACAATCCTGACCTCCTGGAGGCTAACAGTTTTGCTGTAAACATCTAGGTAAAAACAAAAGCGCTTATGTATATATGCTCGGAAATTTGTAGCAAATGCTATGCAGGAGAGAATGCTACTCAATAGGAACAACAGTTCAGAAAATTGGGCGAGTTAAGATTGATTGTAATGAGCAGCGGAATCATGAAGAAAAGCAACAACTTGTGTGGCCATCAGTCCTTGTCATTTCGGCTGCCTGTTAATGGAGAAGGTACTAGTAACTATCATAAAATGGGTGAAGGTTTTGAAACGGCCCCTAATAGAGCAAAATCAGCTTCCTTGACAAGGCATAAGTGTAAGGAAGGTTGAGCTGCATCTGTGAGAAGGCAACAAGCAAGCAAACAGAAGCGGGTCACATAGAATTGCCAAACAGTTCTTGCCTCGGACTGTAGTGTCATAATGTAACATATGCGTAAACCCATAGCCGCTAAGCAGCAATGGGTTTATGCAGGTGTGACGAATAGGTGGCCAGATTCACCCTGGGAAGTACGACTTTTCTCCAAGTTGCATGAATTTACAAGAGATGCTGGAGGAGTTCAGTTAAAATTACATTTTCATGTATGCAAAGTGAACTATAGTAAGTTCACCAACGTTGAGTGCTGGGCTAGTTGGTGTAACATCCTAAGTTTTACAGCGCCAACGGCACATGGACAACATATAATGACACACACAGCGCTGTGTGTGATTATATGTTGTGAGTAATATGTCGTCTGTGTGCCGTTGGCACTGTAAAACTTGGAACTAGTAAGGGAGCATGTGTGGTGTCAAGACTAGACAGGCACAAATATGATCAAAGGAGAAGTCAAGGAGTGAAACAACGTTGGCAAAGGTCACACATTTCTCAATGGAGCAACACGCGAAACCAAATTGCGCTCACAACTTGGGTTCAGAATAAAAAGAAAGAAATCTGCTACAAATGTTATGGGTGCCATCTACCTGCTCTGGCCCTGGAAACGGCAGTGGTCGTTGAAGCGGTTCCCTCATCGAATAGTGAAAACAGTACTGGTCTGCACTTAACCACATGTAGCACTGAAAGTACATCACAAGTCGAAAGTAATGCTCCGGTGAAAGTGGCAGGTGGCAAACTCCAACGCAACCTTGGGCACGCTTTTTGGCACACGTGCACATAGACGCGTCCCAATTGATTGAGAGATGCCAGCGCATCCTGATTTAGAAATGACTTGTGGCCAAAGGGAAGCTATTTCTAAAAATGCACCTTTAACTACCACAAGAACAATGTTGCAGAAGCACAAGGATGAGCATGGACGACCGTACCACTTGAATAAAGCCAACCTTGCCTCGCCTCTACACATTTCGTTTCTATTTGTCCCCTAACTCCACATTTACAGTTCTTAAAGGATATTTGTTTTAGAATTGACGAAAGACAACGTCTTGGTGGTTCGATCGTGTCGGCTGTCTATAGACCGCGCTGTCACAGCGGTGAATCCGCATTATGACTACCTTATCTTTACTTATAATACATAACAGCTAAGTGGTTTCGTCCATGCGGATTTCCTGGAGGGATAAATTGCACCGCATCACGCGCGTCGCACACACGATAACTACTACCTCAATACAGATAATCAAAGCTATCTGTAAGATACTATCGGGGTACTTTTCAGCCGTGAGTGCACATAGCTAGCTCGTTCATGAACTAAGCTACAGGCGACAAGACTTCGAACGTTGCGGGCGTTTGCCACCAGCAGCTGCGTAGAAGGCTCGCGCTAAGAATTATGTACTTTTTAAGAATACCTTGGATGAGGCGCACTGAGGAAGTGGGGCAATAAATATAACTAAGTATAATGAGAACTATAAGCAAACTTAATTAGACAACGTAAACAGCTACACGCCATGAGTTTGCATAATGACATTTGCAAAATGTGTCTCAAAACAGCCAAACCGACACTTGCAAACCTCAGTCGCTGACCATAGGCCGTGCTCACACGAAACGCGCGCCCGTACGCCAGAAACATACACAAAACTTCAACGTCGGCGGCCTCGTGCATGATACGGCGGACTACCCGCACAGAAGTTGGCTCCCCTAGGGATGCCCCTAGATCGCACCCTCGCAGCTCACACAGGCGCACAAGACGTCGAGTGTCCCGAAAACGACCGCCTCGTGCTAGGCGGCCTTCGACGCCGAAGCCGAAGAAGCCCGCAGCGGAGCGCCGACGGGGACATCGGCAAGCCACGAACACGGTGCGGCGCAGAGCTCAGTTTAATCAAGCGTTTGACGAACAATCGTCTGGCGAGGGAACCAACACGCCCAATTAGCCACATTAGTCGAGGGAACGTACTTGTGCAATAAACATACACTCGCCAAGGTTAAAATAAAAAAAAATTACAGCGTATCCACGGAGTGAATGATGATGAGTGGGCGAAGCTCCGGATGTTCATCGTAGATCGTGCCGAGTTCCGGATTAATTTAGTTAACGCGCACGCTACGAATCCTCATGGTTCAACTACGCACAAGTGAAATCTCCCACCGGCACCTCATTGCAAGTCAAGATCCAGTGCATATATATATATAATTCGGGGAAGAAGTTCTGTGGGTCCGGTTCAAAATTAGATTAGAAACGAATTGCGCACTTGAATTGCGCATTAGATGAACGCTCTACCAGTTCGCATAGGAGAACGCGCCCTCACCCGCGAGAGACAACGTTGGCGCATGCAGCGTCGCCTAGCGAGTTTCTTGATTGAGAAATACCGACTGCTCGCGTTGGAGAACCGTTCACCGGCCACCCATGTATATATATATATATATATATATATATATATATATATATATATATATATATATATATATATATATGTGTTTCAAAGGATCCTTTGCGTGAACATTGTTCCGCGCTGGACATGCACATCAGTGTGGAACCTGTACCTGTACTACAAGAACCTGCACAACAAGCTGCTCTGCCACAATGGCTCGGCCCCGGCCATGTACGGGCTTCCCAAAATTCACAAGCCCGAGGTCCCAGTACGGCCAATTGTGGACTACACACGCTCACCGCTGTGCGAACTGTCGCGTTACCTGCACCGGGTCCTGCGTCCGCTAGCGGGGCTCACCGCAACTTTTGTCAAAGACTCCGTTCATTTCAAGAAGTGTGCGCCTTGAAGACGATGAGGTTATGGTATCATATGACGTGAAGTCAATGTTTACTTGTGTGCCCGTTGACTATGCTGTGGAATGCTGCAAGAAACTTCTCGAAGCGGACTCTACCCCAGCGTACGCCTTTTGAAGTCCAGGACGCCTCCCGCCTTCTGAAGTTCTGTCTTGACAACAGATACTTTGTGTTCAACAAGCAATACTTCAAGCAGGTCTTCGGAACAGCAATGGGCGCATCCGTGTCCGTCGTTTGCGCCAACATTGCACTGGAGGATCTGGAATGTGCCGCGCTTTCCTCATTTGCGACGCGACCAAGGCTTTTTCTAAGATACATGGACGATTGCTTCTGTATCATCCGTCGCCAACACGCAGCATAGTTTCTCGAGCACCTGAACTCTTTCAAGGCGAGCATACAGTTCACGGTGGAAGAGGAAATCAATGGACAAATTTCTTTTCTTGACGTCCTTGCGGAGAGAACCTCTGGCGGCTTAAAAACAAGCGTGTACAGAAAGCCAACGCACACGGGAAAGTACCTCAGCTTCGACTCTGCACACCCCATCGGACAAAAGAGATCCGTTGCAGTGGCACTCTATTCCCGGGCATTCCGTGTCTGCTCCAGTCCTACGAAACGTAAGCGAGAACTGCAGATTGTGAAAAGGGACCTGTTAATGAACGGTTACCCTAATCAACTGCTTAGGACTCAGGAGCGAAATGCAGCTAAGCTCCGCCGTGAAACGGCTAAAGAAAAAGAAAGGGCGAAGCGCGCAGCGATTCCTTACGCAGCGGGAACAATCGAGGCGCTTGCAAGAATTTTCAAAGACTATGGTATTCAAATAGCCCACGTGCCTGCTGGAAAACTACGACAGCAGCTTGTTCACGCAAAGGATCCTTTGAAACGCACGGACTTCTCGGGAGTTATCTACAAGATACCGTGCGGGGAATGTGGCGTGTAGTACATCGGCGAGAGCGGGAATTTCAAACGGCTTTTGAAACAACACCAAAATGACGTCGCCAAGGGCCGCACAACTGCGAATGCCTTGGCGGAACACCACAATCAAACTGGCTGTGGCCAGTTTGATTGGGACTGGGACGCAGCAGCTATCATCGCAACGGAAACACATTCGTCTGCCCGTCTGCTTTTAGAATCATTTTACATTCAGTCGACTATCCGCACGATAGTAGACTGACTATCGTGCGGCGCAACATGACTGCCTGACGGCGCAACATGACTGCCAACATGAGTGCGCAACATGACTGCCTGAGTGGCGCAACATGACTGCCTGACGAACATAAATGGCAGGTCATAACATGAAAATCATGACACGCATGTCATGAGCGACATGATTTACATGCCACGGTCTTGGTGCTCTCTTGGCCGTTTCGTTAGTGGGATGTATAGGAAAATTGGTATGCAGAAT
>JABSTT010004870.1:0-20660 GCA_013339685.2 Hyalomma asiaticum
TTCCATGGTGTGACGCAAGTTGGTGTCATTGGACGTGGGAAGCTTCCTTTTTTTCTTTTTACATAGCTTAGGCGTTTTGTTTTCTGTTCAGTACGAAAAGAACAATAGAACGCAAGCACTTACTTGTGAATGATGTATATTCAGAAAGCGAGGAAAAACACAGATAACATGAAACCATGTCGTGTTAAAAAAAGCGAACTGAAGCATGGACTTCATGACACCAGCGCATTCCAATCTGCTGTCATCGTAATTACCTAGTCGTACGTGCGAATAAGCCAGGGTTCCGTTAGCTTACAGAACTTTCACTTCCATCGCTATAAAAAATAGAGCGCTTTTGTTTTTTAGTTAAACACTTGTGGCCAAGCAATATGTGCTTAGCAAAAATTAGCGCAGCTAGCAAGGCTAGAAGCAACAGCGCGAGAAGTGTTCGAACCTAGCTTTTTCTGCTGTACTTATATAGCCTATAACCGCGTTGTTTTGGCAGCAACACGGGTTTCGTTTACCTAATATACGCCAAAATTTGGATGGTGCGTTACAAATGTATATGTGACGAAACATGAATCATAGATCTTTACATCTCTCACATGATATACTTGTCATATACGTCAAGGTTAGCGATGCTGTAATCAACGCGTGGCCCATACTCGGTCCGTGACTTTGGGGTATGCGCCACAGGTGTTTGAATTTTATGCAGCACGTGTCAATCTCGGACCGACTAAAAGACATTAAGCACATCATTAGAACACGGTTGAAAGCAACAAAGGCACATCGTTTGCTTAGAATAAACTTAAATGTAGACATAACAAGCATATAAACTTACACGAACTCGCTGTATTCTCCGAAGGCAACCTACGTAGCGACAGGCGTGTATCGAACCCGGGAAACCGACGTGCCAAGGGAGCACGCTACCACTAGGCTACGGCGGCTCTTCCCACACGGTACGTTTAGTAAATCATGCTAATGCACCAGCAATTATGATTATGGCACTTGTGCTGGTGTAACGTCAATCGCGCTTACCATGTGTGTTAAGCGATTTCTTAGAATCGCAAGATCTATGTAAAGTATGAGACGTAGCACTTCAATATGTTATGTTGTTATGTGGGGTTTAACGTCCCAAAACCAGTTCTGATTATGAGAGACGCCGTAGTGGAGGGCTCCGGAAATTTCGACCACCTGGGGTTCTTTAACGTGCACTGACATCGCACAGCACACGGGCCTCAACATTTCGCCTCCATCGAAATGCAGCCGCCGCGGCCAGGATTCGATCCCGCGACCCTCGGATCAGCAGCCGAGTACCTTAGCCACTAGACCACCGTGGCGGGGCGTAGCACTTCAATAATATTCCATTGATTGGTCATCGGTTTGGTCAGAGCCTGACCTTTATCATGATCTGACCGAAACGTCGACCAATAAATGGAATATTATTGAAGTGCTACGGTCCATAGGTATATCCATGCGGCGGACGGAGCTACCTATATACTTCGCCAAACTATATATATATATATATATATATATATATATATAATATATATATATATATTATATATATATATATAGCAGAATTGACGATGCGCCCTCTTCGAGAACGACGGGTTTATTAAGTCAACGTATGGGTCGGAGCCCGACCTTCTTCAAGACTTGAAAAAGGTCGGGATCCGACCGATACGTTTTCAAGACTTGAAAAAGGTCGGGCTCCGACCGAAACGTTTAAACCATCGTTCTCTAACCGCCGTATTCTGAAACCAAACTTATCCTTATGCTTGTGACTTAAGTAGCCCGTAACCTTGAAGTGACCCTTAACGCGTTTCAAGAACCAACCTTATACTTACATCTGAACTTTTCTTGTACTTATCGCCGCCATAAGTAAGGCTTCCTTAAGGTAGCCCCCGACCTACCTTGACGCTCACTTGTAAGCAAACAAAATGACAGGCATGGATGACAACGCTGCGGAATTGGTTTAAAATGTGGATCGGCATGAATTATCGAGCTGCGGGCAGCATATGCGTAAGTGCGAATGTCGTGGCATGCAATCAGTGGTCGCCTAAATCGCATGGAGATTTGCGACAAGCATGGGTACTTGTGGCGCTTCCGCTTCACAACAAGTGCCGTGCTGAAGCTTCATCTATCCCTGCGAAAGGACACCGACGGTCGCGGAGGTACCTTGACGGCTCCTTATTCAACAAGGCTACAACCGCTTCAGCGAGACTCTTGTTAATTGTAAACAAGGCGCAACAAGTCACTTATGGATAACGGCTATTGCAGCAGAGCATCGAAGGAAAGTGTACGTGATCGCATGTGCCCTATTTCACCGAAACAGCTGGACATGGCACGTCGGCGGAGCTAGTATACATCAGGGATCACTGTAAACAAAATGTGGTTTTACTAAAGTGAAGTTTTGTTGAAAAGGGAATCAAGTGACAGTAGCGAGTAGCGGAAACAGAGCCCAGCGGGACAGAAGAAAAGTACACGCACCAAGCACGAAGGGGTACCAAAGTGAGCCGGAATAATCCATGCGGTAAATGGAAGACCATAGACGTTTAATTAGAAAACAATGAATTACATTACCTAGAAAGAGGTATCCGCAACCGACTTCGTTCACGCACTGCGCACAGTTCGTTCGTTTAGCACGCACTGCCCGCTGGTCTACTTCGTCGTCGCAAACACATCGCTATTTTGCAGTTGCCTGCGTAGGACCACACTGGAGTGCCGACACAAACACGTACACAGGCATACAGCGTCCACACCTCGGTGTTCTCCGCACACGCGGAGTGGAGATACAAGCACATGGTCACTCGCAAAAGCACGTACACTGCCGAGACTCCGGGAAACTGTGCTAACGAGACGTGCCAGCGCACACCCCGTCCGACCAGTCCAACCCCCCCCGAATGACCCCCCTCTACACCCCTTGCTCCCCTCCTTTTTCATTGTCCCGTGCAGCTGTGCGCCTGCTTACAAAAGAAAACACACAAAAAATGCGCTTAGCCTCGCTCCATGCCACTCACTCACTCGGACAAGAGCGCCTTTCATAAGGTCGCCTTAAAATCTTGTAAGGTGGGTTTCCGAAAGCCCCTTTACCTTTTCTTAAACTTGAACTTAAGTTCTCCTTACAAAAGTAACCTTATCGCGATTAGTTAAGTTTGGTTCTAGAATACGGCGGTAAGAGGCGCATCGTCAATTCTGTTATAAACTAGCGGCAACCCAAGCTATTTTTGCATATACAGTCCCATATATATATATATATATATATATATATATATATATATATATATATATATATGCGTTTGTGTGTGTGTGCGTGTGTGTGTGTGTCGGACATGGTGGTGAAGACGCTGAAGGCATGAGACAGAGATGGGTAGTAGACACTCGGAATTGGCATTTCTTAACATGCGCCATTTCCATATTCTGCTAGCTTCTCCTTTCCCTCTGGCTTAACTTTCTGATCCGAGAAATCACGTCTTAGCTTAGCTCATCGCAAATGGACATCATACCGAAGTATACAAGGCCTTCAATCTCACGGTACTCTGCCATTCCGCGCGAATAGATGGGGCCTGTGTGAATGGCGCTATGTTGTACGCCGATTCTCACGAATTTCTTCTTTCCGCTAGTGTTCCCTTTCTGACAACTTTTGTCTTTTTATAGCGTTCTCCATTCTAAAACGGGGAGAAGATCAGTTTTCAGAAATGCAAGCGCCTTTGTTTATACCGTAGGATAATGCCCAGACAAGCGGCTTTTACCTACGGGTATCTATACGCACTGACATTAAGGAGATTGCCGCGGCATGCATTCTTGTATGCCGATGCTGCTGCCGACGAAATGCCGACGAACTACGTTCGCTCTCTTGTCTCTCGGGGATGCAACGGGCATTAAGTCCTGGGGCAGCTGACGCTAAAAGAGAACCCATTAGTGCGCATTACAGAAGCACAGCGTATTCGTAGGGATGGAGAACACAATGGTGCGCACATGCCGCGTCATGAGATGAGAGCAGATAATCCGTCTGCTGCAACATGTGTGTGCGCTACTGACTCTGCCTAGACCATTATATTTAGCAAGTTCACTGCGTAATCTGGGTAATCTACGATGTTTCGCAAGCGGCAGTGCAAAATACGACGTCCCGCGAGGCAATGTTACATAGAGCTACAGGTTTACATTCCTTATCTGGATGAAATGCATCTGGCCGTATTAGTTCGGTGTAAAAGATCAAGGAGCGAAAGCCTGCAATGAGGGGGTTCGGATGACGATAAGAAGCTTATAGAGGATGCTATCCCTACGCAACAGTCTTTATGTTAGCCCGGCACGCTGATCTAGTGGCTATGGCACTCCGCTGCTGATCCGAAGGTAGCGGGATTGAATAATCCCAACCGCGGCGGCTGCGTTTCGATGGAGGCGAACTGTTGACGCCCACGTACTGTGCGTTGTCAGTGTGCGTTAAAAAAATCCCGTGCAACTTGACAGTTTTAAATGATGGATCACCAACATTTCTTCGTGGACACACTTACTCGAGCTGCATTGATGTCACCCTATGCTCTGAAGACATAGTGAATGGTGTAGGCTGGACAACGGATGTGGAAAGGCGCTGAAGCGATCATTTTCCTATCCTTGTAAGTCACCCTCGTATGCACAGTAATGACACATTGCGTTATAGCAGGCTAACGAACTGGAAAGCTTTTAGGTACCGTCTAACAAATCAAATCAGTGAACGTGTGACTGTTGCACAATTTGCCGAATGTTTGCTGGATAATATTAACACATGTACAAAGAATGTCCCCATGCCAAAAGATTATGCTGCAGTTGACGGGGAGTACGAACACCTAAGAGCCATCAGACGCCGGGCCGAAAGGGCGTACAGAAGGAGCGGAAGTTTAGAGGCATACAAAGATGCTCAAAAAATTCACAATGTTATGCGCAGACGTTTAGAAAATTTAGGCAAACGACGCTGGCGCAATTTCTGCGGCACGCTGTCTCCTCACACATCTGTCCCAAGAATTTGGCTCGTAGTCCGTGCATTTAGCGGCCCTGTGACCCACACTCTTAAAAAAAAGGTAGTAGAAAAGCTAGTAACGGGACCAGTTACTACCGTTTTGGCACCATTACTACATTTTTTTGTCACTTACTAGCTTAGATGTATGCTATAGGTAGTAAATGTCAGGGGTAGTAACTGTGACTACATGCGTACGTATCAGGTTAGTAAATGTACTACCTCCACTGGCAGTATTATATTATGCTGTAATTGTGATAGGCGTACGCGGAATTTAGACAACCTATAAGTGATTTGATTATGTTTGAATAAAAGTCGCATGCAGCGGTGGCTGATAAATATACGGAAACAGAAAAATACAAGAATCTCAATTCAAAACGTTGAATACTTATCCGAATCTACTTCTGCTTACCGGAACAACGAGAGCGTCCTTAAGTAAGGACCTATATCGCGTAGAAGGTTTCATCTTCCGTGTGCGGCGGTGTGTTCTGTCGTTTCTGGTTCGAACATGTTTCTAGGCTGTCACCTACCTATTTCTATGTGCAGCGTATTCGCTGGGCTAATCACATGAAGTAATTAGCAATCGTTAATTGGTGTAACACGATGTAATTAGTCAGCACCAATCAGGGTGACCGGGCAATGCCTTACGGCGCTCATTTTTATTTGATCTTAATCTTTTGCAATACAGTCCACCTGATATGGTAACGTAAAAAGCAAATATAAACCGAATTATAATAAGCCCGATAAAAGATTGCCATGGTAGTAAAGTTACTACCTTTGGTTACTACCCATACCTGGAGCTAGTAACTGCAGGTAGTAAATGACATGGTAGTAAAGTTACTACCTTGCTGTTTACTACCTGCAGTTACTACTTAGGTAGTCAATGTTGTGACAACCATTTACTACCTCAAAGTTAGTAAGTAGCACTACCTTTTTTTTAAGAGTGCAGAGCTTCCCATTCCGCGCTCTCACTGATGCTGGGAACACAGTGGAGCTAGCAATAGCCGACGAATTTTGTGCCCATATCTGCAGGCCTGGTTTTTCATCAAAGTGTATAAATTTTGAAAACTCAGTTGCATTTGCTAAGCAGAAGATCAATGCTTGCTATTGGGCAGAACATTCTCACTTAGACCCAGCATTTACATTAAGATAACTGCAATGTGCGATAGTGTCATGCCAGAAGTCTGCTGCTGGACCGGAGGGCATTACGTATAATATGCTTAGAAACCTCCGGCCAACAGCCACAAATGCTCTCGTAGACATATTCAGTGATCTCTGGATTGAAGAAACTGTATCCGATTCTTGGAAAGTCGCTCGAGTAATCCCTATTTTAAAACCGGGCAAGACGCCCCTGTGCCTTGAATCCTTCCGCCAAGTTAGTTTGACAAGTTGTTTATGCAAAGTCATGGAAAAGATTATCGACGCACGGCTTCAGTGGTGGTGTAATAAAACAGATGTGCTGTCTAACAACTTAGTAGGTTCTAGAAAACACAGATGTACAATGAATGCCGTAATAGATATCGTCTCATCTGTGGAACAAGAACGAGCTTGTGGTAACTTGACCATATCGGTATTCTTAGACATCAAGAGGGCATTTGACACCGTCAGTCACGTTCATGTTATGCTAAGTATGTTAGAACTTGGAATCCCCGGCAGAACATTGAGATGGATCTCTAAATTTTTGTCAGGTCGCAAGGTATTTGTACAGACAAACGAAGGAAACAGTAGTGAACATAATGTCACGCAGGGTGTGCCACAGGGGAGTGTACTCAGTCCATTTCTCTTTAATTGTGTCATGGCTGATTTAACAAAAATGCTACCAGCTGAGTTAAAATTCTCAATTTACGCAGATGATGTGGGCATTTGGGCATCTGGTAATAACGTCCAGTTACTTCAGAAATTACTACAAGAAAGAGTAAACATCATCAATAACTTCTTACGAGAAAGAGGGATGGTTTTGTCACACGCAAAGACAGCCGTAATGCCCTTCACTCGGAGGAAGTTAAAAAATTTTAGCCTTAATCTCGAGGGACAACCGCTGGCGATAGTCACACAGCATAGATTCCTTGGAATAATACTAGATCGGCAAATATCCTGGGCACCTCACATTAGGAAGCTGGAAAGTGACGTCAACGTTATAGTAAATTATACCTCGCAGACTTTCTGGCACATCATGGGGTGGATCGGTGTCTTCCATGCTCACTGTTCACAATGCTTTAATAACACAAAAAATTGCGTACTCTGCGGCTATCTTTCATAACATTTCTCGCACGTCAGAAGAGCGGCTTCAAAGACTTATAGCAAGAGGACTGCGCATATGTATAGGAGTTCCAAAAGCGACGTCTAGCCGGCTTGTAATAGCTGAGTGCCGCCAAACTCCGTTTCCAGTTATGAGAACAATGGAAACATGCCGGCATTTCTTTCGTCTTCAAACACAACATAAGAATCACCCACTAGTACTAGACATTTGGAGAAGAGACAGAAGTTATGTGCATAAGGCAGTTCAAGAAAATATTAATATATTACCAAGCAACACATTTTGGCATTGTGAAATTGATTATCCTCCATGGAAGCTCGCACTACCAAAAATTGAATTGTCAGTAGAGGGCATAATAAGAAAAAGAGACATGTTTATACCGGCCGCTCAACAACTGGCGCTGTATCAGATATATATGCTGTATCCAGGATACGTGCATGTTTATACGGACGGCTCCTGTGTAGCAACCTCCTCTACTTCGGCATTCGTTGTTCCGCAATTCAAAAGCAGCGCAAAAGCACACACGACCAGCGAGAGTATAATATATGAGACACTTAAAGAATTCTCAAGAGCAAACCAAGCGAAATACGACATAGTATTTCAGTGGATACCAGGCCACTGCAACATTCCCGGTAACACAGCAGCCGATGACGCAGCACGACAAGCACATCACAAAGACGCCACGGTTTCCCTCCCACTGTCGAAAAATGAATTGCGCTGCGTTATAAAGACAACATCTTTCAAAATGAACAGAAGTACATGGTTTGATCAAAATTCTAAAAGTTGGTACTTGTATCATATCGATCCGTTTATTGAACTCAGAATATCATTATCTTTAGAGAGAAGTATGGAAACCCTCATTCATCGGTTAAGATTAGGTACTGCCTACACAAAGCATTTTCTACACAAAATTGGCCGTGCTGGAACTCCCGAATGTGCTTGTGGGTTTCAAGACGAAGATATAAGTCACCTGCTCCTAGATTGCCCAAATCACGACGAACCAAGACATCGACTAAAAGCAGCTCTGATGACACTGGACCGTTGGCCATTCAGTTTAAGGAAACTTCTGGGCCCATGGCCGACGACGGCCTTGCAAAAAAAAAAAAAAACGCGTTGAAAGCACTCAAAACGTTTTGGGAAGAAAGCGACATTGCTGGACGTTATTAACGCAATTGGTGTTTTCAGGTATTTCGACTTTTTATGATTTCTATGATTATTTAACAAGGTACTGTACTGCTATGTTATAGTTATGTGTAGTGATTGTCATAGTAAATGTCTATATAGTGATTCCGTTACGCGACCACGTGCCTCTGACTGACTATGGACGTTTTTGTGCCAGTGACATTCTTATTTATTTATTAGACACTTTTGCTCGAAAGTACTGCCATGTGTTTGAACTTATATTCGTATACGTTGTGAGTGTGTTTCTTCGTTACTGTTCTGACGGAACCACTGTTCTTGTGATTATGCCAGATTGCTTCGCATACTGCTTAGCAACCATGCTTGTTGTACGGACCAACCCAGGAGCCAAGGAGCAGCCGGCGCCTTATTTGTGCGCCAACATCTCCTAATACCATATCAATAAAAAAAAAATCCCAGGTGGTCGAAATTTCCGGAGCCCTCCACTACGGCGTCTCTCATTATCATAGCGTGGTTTTGGGACGTAAAAACTCACAAATCAGTCAAAGCCCGGCACGTCGCTTTTTATTGCGCAGATGTATGCGTGAAGCAAAAATTTATAACCTTTTTTCCACCGCACACTTTGTACACCTGCAGAAAAGACACATCAGGCTCGCTTCAGAAGTTCATCGAGAGCGAATGAAGCTCGACGTTGTGCGGCAAGTTGTCACCGCCGCACAGCTGTAAGCGATTGCCCCCGTAACTGTGCTGCCACGCTAAATATGGATTCGTTCTCATTCTAAAACTGCACGGCAGTCAATACCAAATCCCGATCTCTCACTTCAGGTAAATTTCGATTTTGGGGCATTCAGCATTCAAGAATATTTAGTATGGCAGCTAAGCGCGCGTTATGAAGAGGACTACAAGCATTTCACATCCGAACCAGATTTCGTTCTATCTCTTTGTGTCTTTCCTTACGCCCATGTCCGACTGAGTTTACTAGGACGAAGCGAGTGGAAGACGGAACACAAAGGCACTCAGGTTTGCGAACGTCATCTGTAGACGCCATCCTGTTAGCACTTGGGTACGCACAATGTAGTGTACGTCATTGTAACCGAATATTTTTCCCTTGGAGGTGCGATATATTTGGGGAGAGCTGAGAGAAAGACGGCTAGCTGGTGACAGGCACGAAGGAAGGAAGGAAGGAAGAAAAGAAGGGAGGGAGGGTGGGTGGGGAAAAACACGAAGATGACAAGTCTGTGAAAAAGCATTTGAGAACCCCGCTTCCCGGTCGATCACGCTACGCTGTAAGCATCGTTCGTCGTCAAAGAACGGCTAGCGGCCACCTTTCAATCAGCGCCGAGCGCCGACAGGCGTACAACAAGGAAAGAAAGGCCACGCCCGCAAATCTCCTCTAAAAAACTCGAAACAATACGAACAAAATGAAAGAAAAAAAAAGCAATCGAGCTCAGCAAGGAAAAAGAACAGCTTTACGACATAACGAACAAAGTAGTAAGAAGCACGATGCGCCGTATACTAGGCAGCGTGCGACCAACGTAACACCGACAGAGAACAGAAACGCTCTTCACGCAGAGACACAAACGAACTCCAGCTATTCGCTATACGACGCTCAGTCGCTAGGACCAACTAGTAGCGCAAAAATAGAAAGGGCAAGTAATGTATCCGCTTCTGCAATAGAATTGGGGACGCATGTCGATTCGACGACGAACGCGCGCACAATACAAGAAGTCGTCTTGTATCAGGGAGGGCAGAGAATCCGTAGCAAGGTGAGCCCCGAGTATCGACGAGATCCACTCGGTCGCGTCTCTGCGCACCACTGTGAGAGGAACCGACTTTCCTACTTGGCGCTTCACTGCATTCGCTCGATTCTTTTCCGGTTGAAGGCTACTACGTGTACTTTTACTTTCCTATAGCTACGGGGCCGATAGACTATGAGCAAGGTCGGAGTCCAGAGTGGCGAGACGAGAGGTCTGCGACAGACATAAAAAGATTAAAGGCACTCTTAGCATCAGTGTCCACGTAGCGCTCACGCCCAGTACATTTCTCAATTAAGGTGAGAGAGAGAGGGAGAGAGAACTTTAATCCACAAATCGGTGCGGGTTTCTTCATTCCAGGATTGGTATCGGAACCTCGACGTCGTCCGCCTATGCCTTCGGTCGCCTGTGCTCGCGAAGGCACTCTACGCCAGTAACCAAATCAAAGCCGCCGGGCCCGTGGCCTTGCTACGCGCAGCAGTCGATTCAACAGCCCGTCGGACACGAGGATTAATGGCCCTTCAGCCACACAGCAATGGCTTCGTTTCCGTTCATGGCTAGATGTCTTGTTAATGGTTGACGGCTGTAGGGCTTAGTGCTCAAGCCCGGCACAGAAGTAACATATCGCAAAAGTCCGGTTTTGCGGTAATATATTGTGAGAGATGTTCAAGCCGCGGCGGTCGCATTTTCGATGGAGGCGAAAATGCCAGAGACCCGTGTACTGTGCGTTGTCAGTGCACGTTAAAGAACCCCAGGCGGTCAAAATTTCCGGAGACCTTCACTAGGGCGTTCCTCTTCTTTCTAGCTCTTTCACTCCCTTTCCCCCTACCCCCACGGGACGCTTAGCCGCGCTCCCTACATGGGCTGCAGAAATTAGCGTCCTTTCCTTACCGAACCACAATCATCATCATCATGTTCAGGCTTTACATCCTTGCTCAGGCTGTTCAGGCTGTACGTCCTTGATAAAATTAACGAGTAAGCAAAATTATTTATTTATTGAAGTGGTGAATAGGAGAGGTTGGTGCCTTTAGTACGGCACCGGCTACTCCTCCTCGCGTAGCAATCCCAGCAAAAGTTAAATAAAGAAGTAAGAAAGAAAAGCAAAAAAAAAAAAAGTTTCGCAAGACATACACATTAGTAACACTAAAAGAGTTCGACAGTGCATGGGTCAGAGTTCCATGCCGACGTTCACATAGGAAGCGTGTGCACATGTGATTAGTATAGTTCATATGAACGTCTATGCGAAACAAACACACACAACACGAGTAATTAGTACACAATCTGAAACATGTGAGAACAGCAAAGAACACTGTTGAATACATAGGGGCTACCCTATTCGTTGGGTCTTTTGAATGAAGCCAAAGTTAATATTTCCAGAGGATATTGGTGTCTTCTAAGAACTTTTTCAGTGAATATAGGGCTCTTTTCTGAAGGACCGCTGTTGGCCACGGATCAAGGATCTTTTTTAGGTTAAATGGTCTTCTATCTAAAAGCGACATATTGGCTCGCAGCACACTCCGTGGCGAATCGTGCTTTGTGCACTCGAGCAGAAGATGATGTATATCTTCGTCTGGGTGGCCACATGAGCACTGCGGGCTAGACACCCGTTGGATCCTGTAGAGGAAGTGCCTCGTAAATGATGTACCAAGCCGCAGGCGGTGCAGCAACGTTTCAAATATTTTCGTTCAGATTTGTTGGAATCGATAGTTGTATGCCTGGGTCAATGGAAAATAAGTCTGATGTCTTTGATTTTTAATCAAACCAACCCTCCTTGCTGTGCTCAAAGGACATTTTTCTCTGGAGTAGACGGATTTCATTGCGCGAAATAGGAAGACCAATTGTCCCTGCGTTACTGTGTGCACGACCTGCTGCTGCATCCGCTGCTGTATTACCGGGAATATTGCAATGTCCTGGTATCCACTGAAGCGCAATTGTGGGGTTCATAGCACTTGCTTTTGTGTGTTCTTTGAGCGTCTCGTACAGCAATATACTATCTAAAGTTCTTTTCTCATTGCATTTGGCGATGCAAGGGCTGCTTGCGAGTCACTAAGAATAAGCCATTTTTGCGCCTTTTTTACTGTTGTAATGAAGCGCAACGCACTGAGGATTGCAAAAAGCACTGCAACAGTGGAGGATGTCACACGAGAGATTTTGAATGTTCGCTCTATCGACAACTGTGGTATAACAAATGCAGAAGTAGGTGAGTTGTTATTACACGAACCATCTGTATAAACGTGGACGTACTGTGGATATGATGAGTAAATTTGGAATAGCGCCAGTTGCAGAGCGGCTACCATGAACATGTCCTTTTTTAGATATTATTCCCTCGACCGATAATTCTAATTTAGGCTTTGTTAACGTCCAAGGAGGGTAGCTAATGTCTACCTCAGATATTTCGAAACTAGTGAACTCGAGGTCGCCTGCGGGACACCAAGACAAATCCTCAGCCCCCTTGCGTGTAAGCGTTGAAGGCGTTCCTCGGAACTTTGCGATAAGCCATTGAGAATAGGCGCGGAATAAGTAATTTTTTTTTTTGCTTTATGAGGGCGTTATGAACTTATGAATAGGGAAGAGACCGATCCTCTCCATGTGGTGCCAGCGAGTCCGCGAAGTACATTTACTACCGTGTTCACCTGCTTCTCAATACCACGGATATGTGATGCCTACGACAACTGTCTGTCAAGAATAATGCCAAGGAATTTATGTTCTTTCGCGAACATCAAAGACTGTCCTTCAAGTGTAAGATCGAAGTCCTTCAGATGCCGCCTAGTGAAAGGGAGCCCTGCCGTTTTCGTGAGCGAGAGACTCATAGCTCTTTCTTTCTAAAAGTTATCTATAATGCCAAGCCCCTTTTGCAGTGTTGATTGTATTTCTCGTACATGCAGCCCAGATGCCCATATGCAGATGTCATCTGCGTACAATGAATACTGCAGCCCTGGCGGTAGCTGTCGTGGTAAGGCAGCCATGACACAATTGAATAGAAACGGACTAAGAACGCTGCCCTGTGGAACGCCCCGTGTGCCAATGTGACAGTTGCTTTTACCGCCAATTGTCTCCATAAAGACTTTTCTCTCGCTTAAAAATTGGATATCCATTACAGTGTTCGACAGCTTAGTCCCAGATCTAGCATGCCAGCAAGCACGTGTATGCGGTTTACTGTGTCGAATGCTCTCTGAATATGTAAGAATGCTGCAACTCTCAAATGTCCACACATGCGTTCGTGTTCAACGCACGTGACTATGTCTATCACAGCATCCATGGCACTCTGCTTTTGTCGAAAGCCTGTCATATAGTTCGAAAGCACCTTAGGGTGTTCGCACCACCACTTCAGTCGACTGTCTACCATCTTCTCCATTAACTTACAAAGACAGCTTGTGAGGCTGACAGGTCTGAAGGAGTCAAGACAAAGTGGAGTCTTCCCTGCTTTTAGTAGTGGGATTACCCGAGCTAACTTCCACGAATATGGAAGAGCCTCTCTTATCTAGATATCATTAAATATCTCCAGAACAGCATTTCTGCCTGCTGGTCCGAGGTACTGTAGCATCATATACGTTACGCCATCCGGGCCTGCAGCTGTCTTCTTACGACATAACGGAAGAGCACTTTTGAGTTCGTCTAAACTGAATTCACAGTCAAGTCGAGAGTGCTGTACATAAAGCAAGCACAAACCTCCTAATCTTGAAGCGCTATGGAACTTTGAAGCTCTGGGCAACTAACTGATAGTCCTGGTCTAGTTATAAACTGACAGAATTCATCAGCGACAGCCGTTTGTGGAGTGTTTCGAGCTACAGCAAGGGCTCGGAAAGGGTGCTTAGCTCTTCATAAATGTTACCAAAGCCGTAACAGGTACCACCACGACCACTACTACTACTACTACTACTACTACTACTACTACTACTGCTACTATTACTACGACAAATAATAAAAAAATTACACCATCTCCCCGAAGGGGATCATGGGGCGATGCGGAGCATCGCTGGGAGTTTCAACGGTGCATTTAACGGCGGCGTTTACAGGTTTGCAGTGTTGTTGCTTCCATCACACAACACCACCAACTTCTTTCATCGGAGAAGGAAGCGATACTATTGAAGCGAAGCGCGCGCGCGCTCTCTACCCGCTTTATTTATTGCAGCAGCTGTTGGAGAGGGGGAACGGAGAGGAGAGTCGCGCATGCGTAGTGTGAATGCGGACGCCGGTTGACGCGTGATATACTCGCCAGAAAGAGATGCTCCGCATCTAATAATAATAATAATATACAAAACATCTCTGCAAGCAGCATTGTCACTGAAATCAATATACGCGTTGCAAATGATTATGCGTTTGTGTTAAATTATATATACGCGCCATAAAATTATCACCATAATATATGCAAACGCGGGCCTCATGACATTAATCTATGTTCATACTATCAGGATGAAACACGCGGATCATAATGCATCGCAAGGTTCAGTGCGCCTTTAACATCAGTTCTCATTGCTCAGGTGGTTGATCGCTGCGTAAATAATGGCATATTATAATGGTTTATTATAAAGGCATATTATAAAGGTGTGTTATAATGGTATATTATAAACACTCACCCGAAAGGTTGCATGTTTCGCTACCGGAAATCTATGGCTGTTACGTGGAGCGTCTAAAGCAGAGGAGACAACGGAGAGGGTGAGCGTGGAAACCACTTAATGTTAGGAATTAACACACAAGACGCAGGAAAGCGTAAGTTTTCGCCAAGAGGTGCGAGTTACTATTATTATCAATTATAAATACAAATGAACATTTACCTACGAATACTGCGTATAGTGTAGACAGCATAATAAATACGAGAAACGGCCGAAACACTAAAAATAGAAGCTAACTAGAGGTACAAAGTTAGAATAATGGCCGTTCTTTGTTTTCGCATATTTGTTGGTATGAGTAGCCTCCAAAGATTCTTTTGACAATCCACGCGGCCTGACTTCTTTTCTTAAAGCAGGGTGATTATTTTTATTTCTAGCCTTCCAATCACTGCACTCGATTATTATTAACCTTTAATGCGACCGTTAGAGATACGCGGAGCATTTAAAATACGTTTGTTTCCAATGGCGGCATTCATTGCTGTCTTTACCCTGAAGTTATACACAGGTAATGAGAAGATCACGAAAGCAGCATAATTGCAACTGAACCAAATGCGAACACATTTACTACACACGCGGAGCTGGCGCACAAGATGCCTTGTTTTGAGAACACAAAATAGAAGTGTGCTCTTAATTATACACTCACGTCCACACCAATGCGTCCTTAGTCAGGCACGGTCCTGGCGGCGCGCTGAGTCAATCCACAGCAGCAGGAGCGAATGCCGGTCGCCAGGTAACGCAGTCTCGTCGTTCGAATCTTCTCCGCAACCGTTATACGTTGTCTTATTTCCGCTTCCAGACGTATTGTAATTTACTGCTTTTATAAACTTCTAAAACGAAAAAGACAGTCCCGCAGCTTGCGCCAGAGTGGGTCCTCGTGGATGTGTCTCGTTCATTATGGAGAGGCGGCCGAGAAATGCATTCCTCGGGTCGCTTTTCCCTGCCAAGTTCGTTTAACTAATCCCTGGAAGAAGAGAAATGGGCGTTGGGGAAGATTCCTAGGTTTATTTCGACTTCATTTATAAGGCACGAACCTTGGCGGTTGCGCGTTCGTCTTAGATTTCTCAATCCCAGTGAATCGCAGTGCCACTTCTTTAGTTTCTAGTGTTATGTTTGTTTTCTTTGTCTTCCTTTGCTGAGAATCCAGAGAGATTTGTTGCTTTTAGTGCTGCTATTCTCTTACAGCTCTAACTTCCCCGAAACACAAACATTGCCTTAAAAGCGATTCAGGCGCCTTCCTGAGGGTTTGGCTAAAATTTATTAATTCTCCCGAATCCACCGCGACTTCTACTTAGACTTTGATTCTCTTCGTAAGGAAAACAATAGCCGAGTTCCTGCTGTCACTTGCGCTGATAGCAGCAGCCATACGTCCAGGCATATGGCTAGCTCTACTACTGGTTTTGTAGTTGCCGGACGTAAACGGCGACAGGCAGTGGTATGTGGACGGGATACCACGCACGTAAAAGAAGGAGTGAAAATAAAACAACAGAGCCTAAAGAAAGATAATCACTCTGTCCACCTCTTGAACCACGATGAAAGTTCCTTTGATAATGGCTTGCTTTTGCGACCACTCGGGTGGTCCTCGGCAGATTTTACGCCATTGTTCCGTCTTCGCTGACCAATTTACTGGCCCGTCTGTTTCCCCGCGCGCTGGGGAATGCTGTTCATTACAAGATAAGCACAAGCTCCACTGCGATTGCACCATGAAGGAAAGAAATCCCCGAAGTGTGCAATATCTCAGGGGCTGCTGTTGTAGCGAAGAAGTTGGATCCCATGGGCACTTGAAATTGACTCGGGACATGTAGTTAAGTCCTGAACCACCCCTCGGGCTTCATTTTGAAAACGGCTGGGCGCGTATTGAATGCCTCTCAGAAATTCACAGCCGAAAGAATTTTTCAAAACGGTTTGTTAGGAGCGAAGATATTGCGACCGGAAAACTTCCCTTTCCAGTCCTGTCTCAACTCTGCGGAATAGAGGGTACAGAGCTCCTTAGGGCGGTGTCGAAGGAGGTGCCCCGCCCACCGCGTTACGTCACCAGACTTCAGCGACGTATCAGAGTATCTGACGAAAAGCACGCGACTACCGGGGGCTGTTTCTTCGCAGCGCGCTTGTGGCCGCCTGCTCGCTTCGCGCCTGGGCTCGGTCGCGTGCTCTCGCGATCACCATATTCTTTTTTTTTTTCGATCCTCCGAAGCTTTGTTTTCGTTCGTCACGCACGCTTAGGCTCGCAGGTGTGAGCGTTTACTTTGTCAGTGCGCTGCTTGTCGTCGATATTGTGCATAACGCGGCGTCAGGACAAACAGCGCATCTATCAACTCTGGTCCACCTTGTCCTGTATAACCCCTAGTTAATTGTTGATTAGTGATTGTAGACGGGATAATCATGCTGTCGGGCTCGAACGTGACTACTATGACTCGAAAGGACGACCTTCACAACTCGGACCCTTGCCGACAGGTTAATGTGGAATAAGGTGCGTTGACACGCGGTAAGATGGATGGATTAATTTAATGCGTAAATACACTACTTCAATTTTAACAGTGAAGCTGTTTAAGCTATTGGTGAAACTGGGAAATCTGCCGAAAACTCCGCTAAGCTATGTAATGCTAGCATAACACTACCACGCAGTAGTAAAGACGAAGCTCCCTAGGACTAGTTAGGTAAGGCTGTCTCATTCAATGGAGCCTAAATAAGATTCCTAGGACTAGTTAGGTAAGACTAAGTATAATTCAAAGGAGCCTAATTAGGAGTAATTAATTGAAGCCTAGTTCAGACAGGACTAATCCAACTAAGCCAAACCAAGCCAAACTGAACTTATTCAACCTGAATAGACCTTTTTCAAGCACCGCAGCGCCACCCGTGGGCGCGCAAGTGCTTCTGGGAAATGTGTGTACATCAAGCCGCCCAGCAGAGCGATGCCCAGCATTTCCAAGCGCGTCTTTCGCTCCGAGTGAGTGACATGGGAGCGAGGCTAAACGCATTTTTTGTGTTTTTCTTTTGTAAGCAGACGCACAGCTGCACGGGACAATGAAAAAATTTACAGCATATCCACGGAGTGAATGATGATGAGTGGGCGAAGCTCGGGAGGTTCATCGTAGATCGTGCCGAGTTCCGGATTAATTTAGTTAACGCGCACGCTACGAATCCTCATGGTTCAACTATGCACAAGTGAAATCTCCCACCGGCACTTCATTGCAAGCCAAGATCCAGGGCCTATATATATATATATATATATATGGGTTGCCGGTGAACGCTTCTCCAACGCGAGCAGTCGGTATTTCTCAATCAAGAAACTCGCTAGGAGACGCTGCCTGCGCCAACGTTGTCTCTGGCGGTGAGGGCGCGTTCTCCCTCTTTGCGAGCTGGTAGCGTTCCTCTAAGATTGATTGATTGATTGTGGTTTGGTCGAGGAAAGGACGCTAATTTCTGCAGCCCATGTGGGGAGCACGGCTAAGCGTCCGTGGGGGGGGGGGGGGGGGAAGGGAGTGAAAGACATAGGAGAGAAAAGCCGTAGTGGAGGGCTCCGGAAAATTTAGACCACCTGGGGTTCTTTAACGTGCACTGACAACGTACAGTACACGGGCCTCTGGCATTTTCGCCTCCATCGAAAATGCGACCGCCGCGGCCGGGATCGAACCCGCGTATTTTGAGTGGCAGCCGAGTACCTTAACCACTACACCACCGCGGCGGACTTCCTCTAAGAAAGAGCGTTTCCATAGCCAACGCGCGCCTTTATCTCTCTTTCTGTCTCTATCTCTCTCTCACAAGACAGCAGAGGCACGCGCCGGGAGAGAGAGAGAGAGGCTCGCGCCGGGAAGCACGCGCCGAGGGCGAGCGCGTGCCTCCCGCTGACGACTGACGCATGACAAGGTTAGACCAGGGTCCCAGTATTGAGGGACCCTGGTTAGACTAAGAGGAGCTTCGCCCCTAAAAGGAGGGGTATAGAGGGGGTCATTCGCGGGGGTAGGACTGGTCCTACGGGGTGGCGCTGGCATGTCTCGTGAACGTAGTTTCCCGGAGTCTCGGCAGTGTACGTGCGTTTGCGAGTGACCATGTTCTTGTATCTCCACTCCGCGTGTGCGGAGAACACCGAGGTGTGGACGCTGTATTCCTGTGTACGTGTTTGTGTCGGCACTGCAGTGTGGTCCTACGCAGACAACTGCAAAATAGCGATGTGTTTGCGACGACGAAGTAGACCAACGGGCAGTGTGTGCTAAACGAACGAACTGTGCGCAGTGCGTGAACGAAGTCTGTTGCGGATATCTCTTTCTAGGTACTGTAATTCATTGTTTTCTAATTAAACAGGTATGGTTTTCCATTTACCGCGTGGGTTATTCCGGCTCATTTTGGTACCCCTTCGTGCTTGGTGCGTGTACTTTTCTTCTGTCCCGCTGGGCTCTGTTCCCGCTACTCGCGACTGTCGCTTGATTCCATTTTCAATAAAACTTCGCTTTAGTAAAACCACATTTTGTAGACAGTGGTCCTTGATGTATGCTAGCTCCGCCGACGTGCCATATCCAGCTGTGTCGGTGAAATAGCGCACATGCGATCGCGTACACTTTCCTTCGATGCTCTGTAATCTTAACTGCTGCACGAAGAAGAGAAGATTTGCGAGCGCCTAGATGTTCACACGGACTGCTGTGTGTGTGAACATGTGTGTGATCTCGTTTTTCTGAAATGTTATGCGCTAACTATCCTGTTGCGTGAACATTTTTATTGCAGTACTGAGACTGAGTGTGTGAATTTTAGTTTTTGTGTTTATTTGTCAAGTTTTGTGATCGTTGACATTACGATCACAGCTGTATTGTAAGTGACAAATGTCATTGCTGCAGCTCACGCGATGTAGTTGATCAGTTATTCTGAAGATGTTCGAGAGCAAAGCAGAGTATACATAGCTTGCACGTGACGTCACGACTGCCCCGCTGTCGGCGCGACGGGCATGTTCCCTGCAGCGCCGTTCATACATTCGTTGATTCGACCGCGTTTTGGTTCGTTTTCTCTAAATTTCTAGGCGCAATGTCGCCGCCGTCCCTTGCGGAAAGATTATCAGCCTGAGTTAATCGTATCGGCACGATGTATATGTGAGCTAATGTGCGAACGTGCGACGATGTCGATCCCTACACGAAGCTGCCGGACCCCGACGGGCACCAACGCTGTGTACTCGAAGTGACGCGCGGGGACATCGTCAACTACTTCATTTTTTTCCGTACGGCTTTCATCTTTATCTTACGGCAACGACTGGCACGCACGCAGTGCCGATCGACTTCGCGACTGCCGCTGCACCAGCCTCGCTTTTCAGGAGGCGCCGTCCTTTCAGCGCGCTGTTCATGATCTGCGCTGCTTCAGTGTAGAGACGTCAGCGCACAAACTGCGTTTTACCGCACCGTAGAGCATTCCTCTACTTATTGCGCGCCTTCCTGAATAAAAATACGGTCTCTCAAAATTTTGCCCAAAATGTCAAAAAGATAAGACTATAGTATTGGGTTTTTTGTGAAATTTTGACTCGATCAGAATGCGTCTTCCCGCATCGTAGAGCATTCCTATAATTATTGCGCGGCTTCCTCAATAAAATGCGGTCTCTCAAAATCTTTCCCAAAGTGCCAAAAAAGGTAAGACTATAGTATTGGGTTTTTGTGAAATTTTGACTCGATCAGAAGTCGCACAAAATGCGTTTTCCCGCGTCGTAGAGCATTCCTCTGCTTATTGCGTGCCGTCCTGAATAAATATACGGTCTCTCAAAATCTTGCCCAAATGGCAAAAAGGTAAGAGTATATTATAGGGTTTTTGTGAAATTTTGAGTCGATCAGAATCTCACAAATTGCGTTTTCCCGCGTCCTAGAGCATTCCTCTACTGTATTGCGCGCCATCCTGATAAAAAAGCGTCTCTCAAAATTGGCCCAATATGCAAAAAAGGTAAGACTATAGTATGG
>JABSTT010004871.1:0-20046 GCA_013339685.2 Hyalomma asiaticum
GACTTGCTCAAGACCATTGTCAGACTTACTCATACCACTCATAGAAGGACCACGGCGTATCACCCACAAGCAAATGGATTAACCGAACGGCTCAACAGGACGCTGACTGATATGTTATCAATATACGTGGACATCGAGCACCGAACATGGGACGCCATATTACCGTATGCCACGTTCGCTTACAATACCGCAGTGCAAGAGACAACCCGAAAGACACCGTTCGAGCTCGTTTTCGGCCATGCAGTTGTCACACCTTTAGATGCAATGCTCCCGTAGACCACATATCCGAAAATGATTGTGATTCGACCGAGTATATACAACGAGCCGAAGAAGCGAGACAGCTTGCGCGGTATCGTATTCAACAACAGCAACGAGCCGACGCGCATCGATATAATTTGCGAAGAAGAGACGTACAGTATGCGCCGGGAGATAGAGTTTGGGTATGGACTCCCATTCGACTACGCGGACGCTCGGAAAAGCTTCTCCGCCGCTATTTTGGACCATACAGAGTGCTTCGCCGAGTTGGCCCGTTGAACTACGAAGTGGTCCCAGAGGGCCAAAGAGTCTCATCAAGACGGCGGCATCCCACAGAAGTTGTGCACGTCGTAAGGCTGAAGCCTTACTATGACAGACAGGGAAAAATCGAGGAACCACCCCCGGTCGATGATAACTGGCTTGACCAAGCAGCACTACGACCGCCTGGAGGCGAGATTGTTTTGAGCATCGGGACGATGCACTCATGGAAGGGGGTAATGACACGACCCGTCTTCAAACTACGCGCCCTGGCTGTTTCTGAAGCCCTGCCACTCATCTGCGGCCTACGTGCAAAGCAGAGCAACAGCGTTGCTCATAGCACGTGCGTCCTGAGGAGCCGCGCGCCCTCGGAGAGGCAAGAGGAGAAAGAATACGAGACACAGCTCGTGCAGATGGTGTTCTCGACAGAGACTAGGCAGACGCTGGCTGAACCGCTTTTCCTTCCTGGACACAAGTTCGTCCAATTTAACTTAATTTATTAAAGAGTTTTCTTAAACTGTGTGTTACAATAGTGTCTTGCAGCGAGCGAATAAGCAAAAAATAACGGAGGCCTCTGCATATGCAGAGCATCGAGGACATTGTGTATTTCGAATTGGCCGGCACAATCTTTGCTAGACGTCAGCAGCAGAGGTGCATTCACACGTGACTTCTGGCGTTCTTCATGCGCGCTTTGGTGCCGAAAAAAAACCCAGGTTTTCTAGCGATGCAGAGCTTTATACAATTCGTTTTCTTTGTGTTCAAAGGCTCCATATGGCATCGTCATCAACGTGGCTAAAACGTGTCCTTTGTGTAAATAAAAAGATTAGTTAATAATTTAATTAATAAATATTACTTTGTTATCCAGTAATAAGCGCTTTTTTTGAGACTTCATGTGATGTTTACCTCAGCGAACAGTTTCTTTATGAAGAGGTTTTCCTTCTTTTTCTCGAACAGCCTATTTTTAAAAGAAATTTTGCAAGTGTTCACTGAAACACCCTGTATATCCTTACATTGTACTTGTTTTGTGGGGCGATTAACGTGATCAGCGAGGCTATTTTTCTGAGAATCATTTTTCTTCGGCTAGCTGAAGGAATTAAGCTCCAATACTTTATCATCATCTTAATTTATTTGACCCTTAAGGGCCCCATAGGGGCATTACATCAGGGGGGAGAACATTTTACTAAATAACAAAGTAGTACAAATACACGGCAATGCTTTTGCAGGATCCGAGAACTGACGTAAAATGTACTTATACAAATATATATATATAAAAATGTGCGTACAAAGTACACAAAATACACGAAATACAGTGACGGTGGTAGAGTTTTAATGGGCTTTCCAAGTTTAAGTGAGCTGTTAGTAGCTGTTTGAATGCGCACGAGTCACGCTCCGAGACGATGGCGTCCGGTAGTTATCCATTCCTTGATCGCGACAGAAAGAAATGACTTGTTGAATTGTACGGTCCTACCGAAAGGACGTTGGAGGCTTCGTGAATTAAATAGCCGGCAAGAGTAGCGGGCGGGAGAAAGTAGGAGAGAGCCATGCAAGTGAGGAAAAGAATAATATATTTTATGAAATAACAAAACTTACGTCTGTCAGCTAGATTCTGCAAGTCTAAAGACTCCTTAATAAAGTGATGCTTGATGAGTGATCGTAGTTGGACGTGATAAACCGGGCAGCCCTATTCTGAACGGATTCCAACAGAGTAATCAGATAGGTTTGGTGAGGGCTCCAAATGGAGGACGCGTATTCGAGCTTCGTACGAACGAAGGTTACGTACGCAATTTTACGGACTGTAGGAGGTGATAGGCATAAAGTTCTTCGGATGTATCCAAGCTTTTTTGATGCGTCAGCGACTAATTGTGTGATGTGATCCGACCATGTGAGAGTGTTAGAAATAAGCACGCCAAGGTATCGGTAATTATCGACATATGCCAAGTTCGTTGAGTTTAAATTGTAGGCGTATTCCGAGTTCGACTGCTTGCGAGATACGCGCATGACTTTGCATTTGGAAACATTGGTCTGCACCAACCATATTGAACCACCAGTTTTCAACTAAAGATAGGTCGTTTTGTAGAATTTCGTGATCATCAGGCGTGGTTATTCGGCGATAAAGGATGCAACCGTCCGCAAATAATCGAATGGATGATGAAATTCCTGATGGTAGATCGTTCACATATATAAGGAAGAGTAAGGGGCCGAGCACTGACCCCTGAGGGACACCGGATTTAACGGGAGCAGCAGCGGAGGGAAGACCGGCAATGTCGGTGAACTGAGATCGATGTGCTAGGAAGCATCGGATCCACGACAGGGTTAGAGGGTCCAAGTTCAGACAACAGAGTTTGTTTATTAGTCGTTGATGAGCAACATGATCGAAGGCTTTAGAGAAGTCAATGTATATAACGTCAGTTTGAAATAGAGAATCTAAGTTTCGTTGGAGGTCGGTAGTGAATACGAAAAGCTGTTTCGCAGGATAAACCAGGTCGGAAGCCGTGTTGATTTTGAAGAAGAACCTGTTGTTATCGATGTGGTGGGCAACGTGTGAATAAATAATGTGCTCGAGGATTTTGCAGGCAATAAATGTCAGCGAAATAGGACGATAATTAGATTGGTTAGAACGGTCACCTGATTTAAACACTGGGGTACCTTGGCTATCCTCCAGTCCGCAGGTATAGTTCCTTCGGAAAGGGACTGAGAGAATGATTTGCAGAATGTGGCTAGTAATACCTCCAGTGGATTTTAGTATCTTTGCCGGTATGTTATCGGGACCAGGAGCACTCGATGTTTTCAGTAGGTTTATAATTTTTAGGATACCATCAGCATTTATGGTGATGGGTGGCATCGGGAAAGTCATACCTGGAGGCAGATGGGATATTGCCTGGCGGCTCATTAGTAAAGACTGAGGAAAAGTAAGAATTCATCAAGTCAGAGCGCTGCTGAGCTTTGTACCCGTGAGCCATCAGGATTTCGCAGTGAAATGTTGTGAGATAAATTGTTGGGGTTGATAATGTTCCAAAATTTTTTAGGTTTGTCGCGGATAATTTTTAGGAGACCTTCATGATAATACTTCTTTGTAGCTTTTTTTCAGCGCGCTAGTGTATTCCCGAAGGCAAGCGAAATATTTGTCCCATTTCGATGGGGAAATGCTACGTTTTGCATCGCGGAAAAGGCGTTCCTTCTTTTGTGAGAGTTTTTTCACAGAAGTTGTATACCAAGGATTGTCATCGTCACAGCGAACAGACACAAGTGGAACGTATTCTTCGATTGGTGTCAAGACCTTTTGCTTATACAGAAGCCAGTTCTGTTCAACACTTCTGGAGACGGCCGTATGAGAGAAGCTATAAAAGCTTTCCAATTCGGTAATGATTGCGTGAACGTTGGCTTTGTTGTAGTCGCGTATGAGCTTCTTCCGTGGATTTTGCCTAGGTACTGGAATAGAAAGGTTGAATGATATGGTACGGTGATCACTCAGACCTTCTATACACGTAAGCGAATGAATAAGGTCGGGGTGAGAAGCGAAGACAAGATCAAGTATGTTGTCGCCACGAGTCGGAGTATTAATTATCTGCGCGAGGTTGAACAGGAGAGAGAGTTGAATGAAGTCATTTGATAGCCGTGAAGGGGCCGTAAGGTTGGTCCAGTCTATATCGGGAAGATTAAAGTCCCCGCCCAGAAAGAACTTTGCACGAGGAAATCGAGAGTTCAAATCAGCCAACACCAAGTGCAGGTCATTGATAAAAGCATAGTCACAGTCGAGAGGTCGATAACAGGTGACCAGTATGTGATTACCCGAGGCAACAGGCAGATTAACGCAGAGCATTTCATAGCTGCGGTTAATATCTACCTTATAGGAGTGCAAGTGGGATTTGACTAGTACCAGAATTCCCCCTCCCCTTCTCTCAACCCTATCTCGTCTGTAAATTGTGAAGGACCCAAGATCACGTAGAATTTCGTTGCATTGTGTGTTTTCGTTTAGCCACGATTCATTAAAAATAGCTACTTCGGTGTTGTTGTCAAGTAGGAGCGCCTCCAGGGCTTCTTTTTTTGGCATGTAGCTGCGCACGTTCGCAAGCAAGACCAATAAAGTATGACATGAAGGGGGCGGAGAAGGCATGGGTACAGTTTTATTAGATACTGAAATCGTGGAAGCATGTTACAATTGCTACGACTTAACTTCGACAACAGGTCCTGTATCAGCATTGTACGTGAACTGTTTATTTTCCATAAAAAGCTTGCCGAACCTAATTTTGAATGGGCGTTTCTTTGCTTGAGCAAACAAGTAAATATTCTTACGGGCTTGACGAACACGAGAAGAATAGTCTTCACGAATTTGGAAATTAGTGGCTTTAAGTTTGGATCCAGCCGCAAGTATTCCAGTTTTATCTTTAAAATGTGCAAGCTTTACAATGATCGGACGGATCTTAGTGCCTTGAAAATGGCCCAGCCGGTGGGCCCTTTCGATTGCGTCACTGTCAAGCCTTACACTTAGATTTTCCGAGCAAAAAGCTCTCACTCGCGATTCAGACTCAGCCCATGTTTCACCTTCCGCATCTGGTATTCCAAAGAAAATTAGATGATTACGACGCTGGCGATTTTCCAAGTCGTCGCACTTTGCGGCTAGTTTCCTTACTTCAGAGGCAAGTTTAGTGATTGTGGAGCCAGTGTTAGAGTCGGATACAGGCTCACTGGTCTGAGCCACTTTTTCCAGTGCATCAACTCGAGCGGCGAGGTTGCTAACCATGCTTTTTATGTTTGAGTTATCAGCACGAATAAGGGTTAGCACCGCCAGTACCGCATTTTGACCTTGTTCAAGGCGGGAAATAGCACTGGCTATAGTTTCAAGGGACGTGGCGGAGTTTTTGTTAGTAGGTCCAGGGTTCAGTTCGACGTCTCCTGACATCAGAAGCAAAAGACTAGCAAGGTGGAAATCAATAAATAACAAGTACAATGACTGGCATAACGATCCACATAGGCAACCATACAGGCCGAGTGAGGGGCACGGCACCGCAAGAACACAACAGTCATCAAAATGAACGCTGATGGCGTACGGTAAGTAACTGACCTGCGGAAACAAGGGAAGTCTCATGACCGTGATCGTTGCGGTGGCATGCCCCAGCTGATTCCAGAGTGACAGCGGCTTTTGTAGAAGGGGCGTATTAAAGCCCCTCCATACGTTTTCCGCCGGCTGCAGTAGACGCGATGGAGGGGCTTTAGGGCGTATCACCCGCACGCCTGGTAGCACGGTGTTGCCCGCCGAAATCGCAATCAGTCACCAAGCTTGGAGGGTAGCTTTTGGTTCCAGTATTCAGCTGTGATTCATGGGTCGCTGCGTCATAATTTTCAGACATCAGAGTCGTCGCAGGAAATCCGCGATCTGGCCAGGGTAGATTTCGTGCAAAAGTAGGAACCGTGGTGACGACGAATGCGCCAGCCATGATCGCAAGGGCAAAAACCTGCGCAAAAAAGGGAAGTCTTATGACCGTGATCGTTGCGGTGGCATGCCCCCGGTGGCGCAGATGGTGCTGATGTTCCTTCTTGCATGTGCTAGTCAAACTTCTGTATCATTGAGACAGTTATTATATGAGTGCCTGTTTTTTACCACATCTGCTTTTCTTTTTTGACAGTTTTCTAACCCAGTCTTAATGACTGTGCCCATGAACTATTTCCACTGTGTGGCCAGAAAATTTACCGCCCAATCGACATATGCAAAGACGACTAGAAAGTCAACAAAAGGTCGTGGTTTTGTGCAAATACACTTACACACGAATGCAAGTGAAGTTGCCAGTAAACATATATAAATGTCAGCATAATTTTATCTTGTGATTTCTGTACATACGAATAAGCAGTCATACAATGCAAATGCAACTTACATTGTGCTATGAGCTGCGAGTCGAGTTACCTTTGCCTTGTATTCAACGTATCTCTGTGATTACATAAGACATCTTGAGAAGACATGTGCGAAGATCTTATCTACGCAGAACACCGGATATTTGCATAGTTCTTGCGGAACCCCTTCTTTTACGGCAGCGTGCACTGCAATATGGTAGGAGTGAAACTGAATAGTATAACAGGATTGACTAACTCTATAACCTGAAAAGCCACGCGTTCAAGCCTAATTGAAAATGGAGTTTACTTATACTGGGAGTTCGCGCCCAACATAATTGCTAAAGCGTGATGCTGCTGATTTCTGCATATCGATAAAAATCGGGCCAATTTCACTCAAGAAACACAAACTGAATGGTGTAAGAGCACAGTTGCAGCTACAATTGGATGTGCCCAGTGTGACGTATACCAGTTTTCACCCTATTGCCGGCGAACGAAGATAAGCAAGTGTTATCAAGCACCAATATTTATTGTTTCTTTGCTGCGCCTGAACAAGCTTGCCAGAATAGCCGCTTTACAACGACACTTGTTCACTCTTGCGCGGCAACGCAAGGGCCGCAACTATGCACAGAGGACCACGGAAAGTACCGACAACAGCGCTTTTTGCCCATTCAATTTCGGTTTCCTGAGAAGCCGGATTTCATTGCGCTGCGGCAATTCTAAAATGGCGCCCTTTTAGAAATACTACTACCGATATTGAATTCCCGTGTAAGTAACATGCATCTTTCCATTAGGTGTGAGTGTCTGGCTGTTACTGTCTGGGCTTTAATCATTCTAGTATTGTCAATTACCGTTAACATTTTAACGCCCTTTACACGTTGTGTGCCGCCATAAAGGAAGACCGCAATGACTTTGCAGATGGTTATCTCTGTTCAAAACGGGAAACATTTTCTGAAACACTCTTTATAGCTATGCGTAGACCATTATTCTTCCACAATTTTATATATTGCTTTGCTTTCTGGCTTATGCAGGTGGGATATGAAACGTCTGCATTATGTGTGAAATGTTCAAAGATATTTTATTAGGGGTGTACGAAGACCAAATTTTCAGAATACGAATAGAGTAAAAATATGAATCTTTATATATGGAATAAATATTGGATATCAAAAAACATGCGTCTTCCGTAATAATAACGTACTTAGTACAAAAATTTACTCTTAGGAAGTGCATTATTAAGCTAACAGCATAAAATTCAATGTTATCTAGATATGCAATATTTAAGAATATTCTAAACATTCCAATGTTCGCACACGCCTATTCTTGATGTACAAGCACCTTTCTCTGCTTATTTCGCACAAGTTTCACTTCTGCTCTATAGAAGTGGTCTTTTTACATTGATTAGCGCGAAAATTTTGCTGATTGTTTGAAAACCTTTAAATGCTTTTAAATTTTTCCTGCATTTATTTGCAACGGCGATAACAGAATGGAAAAATACACATTTTCAACATTTCCTTCTGCTGTCACTTTGGCTCAGTCAACTGTGCGCCCTGGTTTTGCAATATGTCAAATGTGGGATTTCTTGTTAGGAAGCACCCATTCTAGTTTACTTCTAAGTTGTATTAGTAATGAAATTATTCACACCAATTGATGCTGTTCTGGAAGCCTTCGTTCGCATTTAGCATTTTGCTGAACGTGTGCTGCCTTGTGTTTGACTATTACTGCGGCTCTTGCAGCTCATCTCTGTTGGCTGTTCTGCTTTCTTTTGCCTACTTTACATAAAACCGATTGCTCTTGTTTTCACGTTTCCTGCGATCTGCCTTCTTCTGTTATGTTTATTGGTCGCTTTCTGTGTCCATCTTTACTCCCTGGATTTTTTGAACATCTGCTTGATCTGCAACCGCAGACTGGTGTTTATTGTGAATAAACCAAATAACAACTCAATTACCCTTTTATGAATACCTTCTTGCGCTATTTGAAGAAACCAGTTGAATGCAGAAGGGAAGTGCTGTCATGAATATTCCATTACATAGAGATAGTGCTGATGCCTAACACAATATACGTTCAGGACGCAGTAAAAAGTGGCTACAGCAGAGAAAACATACCAAATATAGTCCCAGCGTACCAAGCGAAAATTATGTCCGGCACGGAGTACAAAAATTTTCTATATACTCCCAATGTGACACTTGAAAACTCCGCCAAACACAGAGCATGCAAAAAATACTCCCGAAGAACCACGCAGGAACTCCGACCACAAGGGAGTATTATGATATAGAACATACTCCCAATGTTTTACCGAAAAACTCCGTCAGGCACGGAGTAAAAAAATAAAAATATACACTCCCAAGGCTCCACGCAGGAACTCCGTCTGGCACGGAGTAAAAAAATAATAATGTATACACCCAAAGCACCATGCAGGAACTCTGTCAGGTACGGAGTAAAAAATAAAAATATATAAAGTAAGATTGTACTTAACCTAAAGAAAACAAGAACTAAATCACAGATTAGTAAGAGCAAAGATTGTACTTAACCTAAAGAAAACAAGAACTAAATTATTTACTAGAAAAAAATGTAATTTAAAGGTAATCAGATCCAAGAACGAAGAATTTAAAGTAGCCCTAAGCAACAAGTTCGAGGCCTTAGACGAAAACGGTGACGATGTAGAGGAAATGAACAAAACCATAACGAAAACAATCCTTGAAACAGTGATAGAAGTCGGGGGTACAACAACTAAGCAAACAACAAGTTGTCCCAATCTACCAAGGACTTAATGAAAAAACGCCAACAAATGAAAGTAACTTCGCCAAAAGATAAGATTGAATTCGCAGAACTATCAAAATTGATCAATAAAGCCAGGCAAAGAGATGTAAGAAACTTTAACACGAGAGAAATAGAGAAAGCTGTAGAGAAAGGCACCAGCATTAAAACGGTCAAAAAGAAACTGCACTTAGGGCAAAACAAAATGCATGCGCTAAAGGATAAACAAGGTAACGTTATCAACAGTTTCAACGAAATAGTAAAAGTAGCAGAAGATTTCTACTCTACACTGTACAGTTCTCAGACAGACCATACAACCTTAATAGAAATAGAATCTGAGGAGGACAATGAAATTCCATGTATAACCGCTGACGAAGTCAAAAAAGCTGTCAAAGGCATGTCCCGCGGTAAAGCAGCTGGTGAAGATGGTATAACAGCCGACTTGATTAAAGACGGAGGAGATATTATACTTGAAAAACATGCATCGCTCTTCACGAAATGTGTCAAGACGTGTAATATACCACGCAGTTGGAAAAATGCGAATATAATCCTTATCCACAAGAAAGGTGACATAAAGGAGTTAAAGAATTATAGACCAATTAGCCTACTCCCAGTAATATACAAGCTATTTACAAAAGTAATTTCTACGAGGATAAGAGACACACTCGACTTTAATCAACCGAGAGAACAAGCTGGTTTTAGGAAAGGTTACTCGACAATGGACCACAGCCACGCTATCAACCTAGTAATTGAGAAGTACGCGGAATATAAGAAACCTCTTTATATGGCGTTTATCGACTACGAGAAAGCATTTGACTCGATAGAAATACAAGCAGTTCTAGAAGCTCTACGTAGACAAGGGGTACCTGACATATACGTGAAAACCATCAACAACATATACAAAGATTGCACAGCCACGCTACTCCTACATGAGAAAAGCAGAGAAATCCCGATCGGGAGAGGCGTGAGACAGGGAGATACGATATCCCCGATGCTATTTACTGCATGTTTAGAGGAAATCTTTAAACGTCTAGACTGGGAAGACAAGGGAATTCGAATAGACGGAGAATATCTCAGCAATTTAAGATTCGCAGACGACATTGTGCTATTTAGCAATGATGGAGACGAACTACAAAACATGATTGATGACCTAAACAGGGAAAGTATTAAAATTGGATTAAGAATGAATAGGCAAAAGACCAAAGCTATGCTCAATAGCCTAGCTAAGGAACAGAAATTTAAAATCAACAATGAACCCTTACAATGTGTAAACGAATACGTATACCTGGGACAGTTAATAACAGGAACTCCTAACCATGAAAAAGAAATTCTCCGTAGAATAAGGTTGGGCTGGAGCGCATTCGGAAGGCATTATGAAATCATGACTGGAAACTTACCGCTCTCACTAAAACGAAAAGTATTCAATCACTGCATTCTCCCAGTACTAACGTACGGCACAGAAACGTGGAGGATAACGAAAAAACTAGAGATAAAACTAAGGAGCACACAACGTGCAATGGAAAGAAAAATGTTGGGGGTAACGCTAAGAGATAAAAAACGAGCGGAATGGATCAGAGAACAGACAGGAATAGCCGATATTATTATATCAATTAAAAGAAAGAAGTGGACCTGGGCAGGACATGTCATGAGGAGGAAAGATAACAGATGGACAGTAAGAGCAACGGAATGGATACCAAGAGAGGGAAAACGTAACAGAGGCAGGCAAAAAATTAGATGGAGCGATGAAATTAAAAAGTTTGCAGGCATAAAGTGGAACCAACTCGCTCAGGATAGGGTGGATTGGAAATCGTTGGGAGAGGCCTTCGTCCTGCAGTGGACCTAAACAGGCTGATGATGATGATGATGACTCCCAAGGCACCACGCAGGAACTCCGACCGATGCGGAGTAAAAGTTTACTCCAACACTACGGGGTATAATTAACTCCCAATGATGGGGGTCGCTAGAGGACACGCCATTTGCTCCCAGCAGGGAGTAAATTTTCTTAGTGTAGCCCAACTACCACACATCCGAATCCTATTCTAAGAGTTTCCGCCTGCTTTGAAGCATTTCGTGTGCAATATTTTTTTCAAGGTTTCATCAAAGGTTACAACAGCCACTATTTATAGTTTAACCTTAAGGAAGTGGAAGAAGAAGACTAAGGCTGTGGAACATATGGCCCGTCTCCCGATTCTTGCAATGTTTTCTATCGGTGGTTTTACTCTGTTCTTAATGCTTCTTGGCTCATTCGACGCCTAAAGGCATCAGGACCACGCCTATACCATATCTTCGGTGTATTTTTCACCAGTTTTTGGAAATACATTTCGCCCGATTACGCCGCCGGACGCGCTAAGCCTCACACAGGCCTACCTCCCTGTCGGACGCTCGGCGTGCTAGCTCCCGTGCGGCCTCGTTTACTTCGTTCAAGATGTCTATGCAAGTACAGTGGAGGGGGAAGACATTTCCCCCGAAGAGTTTCAGTGCACCGGCTGGGTGATGGCGTTTACAAAGCGTAAACGTTCCCTGAGGTGCCTGCCCGCCGAGAGCGAGCAACATACTGACACGCCATGTATTTATTTGTTTATTTATTTATTTATTTATTTATTTATTGGTACCTGAAGGGTCCCGAGGGACATTACATGAGGGGTGGGCATCAGAAGTAAGAACAAAAGATAGAAAAAAGAAAAAATGTAATAATTAACAACAAACAACAATAAGAAAGTACGAAATATAAATACAAAATAAAATGCCAAAATACTCGTGCCAGCGTAAAGAAACGTCTTGCTGCTACCTCGAGAATGCCTCGTCTGCCGAGGGAGCACTTCAGAGCATAGGTCGGCGCACTCACTCATGAGTGCACTAACTCGCACTCACTCGCACTCATTTCGTAGGCGTGAGTGAGAGTGCGAGTGAGTGCCGGTGAGTGTGAGTGGAAGTGAGTGCTAGTGCGAGTGAGTGCGGGTGCTGGAAAAATTAGGGTGAGTGAGTGTGAGTGAGTGTTCTCCCACACTTCCGACCTATAGTTCGGCGCACTCACTCATGAGTGCACTCACTCGCACTCATTTTGTAGACGCGAGTGCGAGTGAGTGCGGGTGCTGGAAAAATTAGGGTGAGTGAGTGTGAGTGAGTGGTCTCCCACACTGCCGACCTATGCTTCAGAGTCATCGTCCGGCCTCGGGAAGGCCTGAACGTTAAAAGTGTCAGTCAAGTGAAAATCGCCTACGCTCTCGAGACGGCGGCAGGTCTCCTATTCGCGGATGCTGCGGGAGACATCGTTTGCCCCAACGCCATGCAAAATATTTTGGTGGTCAGCACACCTTCGGAAATAAATGACAAAGCCTATTCGGGAATGGAGGCCCTCTCCATCGCTCAGCCAACTACGACGTCAACTCCTATCTCGCTGCGCCCAACACATGCAAGGGAATCATCAAGAACGTCGATTTGGAATTTGATCACGGGCATCTTAGAAGTCTCACTGTACAGCCGAAGAACCCCACGGCTCTCGAAGTCAGAAGAATCAAGAACTCCACAATGGTCGTAATACTCTTTGACGGTCTCAAGGTGCCAAACTACGTCACGTGTGGCCTCACTATGGTCAGATGCACGCTCTAGCGAAGACAAGCGGAGGTGTGCATGCATGTGTGGCAGGCTCGGTCGCCGAGCAGACGTCTACCCGACTCCCGAAAACGTAGTCTGCAGGGGCTGCGGAATCAGTTCTCCAAACGACCAACACGTCTGTTCACCGAAGTGCGCCCTTTGTGGGGGATTTCACCCCATAGCCGATAACTCCTGCAAGCGCAAATATCAAGTACCCTTCATCGTCAGAAAGAGAAGGAGCGCCGTGACTACAACAAGGATTTTCCACCGATGGACACGCAGTATGCATTGGCAGTTCCAGTGCGGGACTAGGAGCGAATCCCGCGAGCCGGGCGCGACCAGGGCGCCATCGAGAGGGCGCTCAAGGGACTGAATGCCGCGAGCCGCTTCCAAAGGCCGCTCCTCCTCGAGGGGCCCAGCGGCTCGCATCCAGGCGCCTACTGCAGACAGGACCGTTTGGGCTCACCGATTCAAGGGACCTGCGAAAAAGGCAACGGGGGGTACGCCGCCAGAGCAATACAACGCAAGAATCATACAGTTGGAACAGGAAAACGCGATGCTGAAGGGCGCTATCGAACAGCTCAGGGCAGAGATGGCAGAATTGAGGTCGGCTGAGAAGCACAAGGCCTCGCAGCCTCCGCAACCCGCAGTGTGGAAAGTCCCATGGAGGTTCCCGTTGAGGCGCCCGCCGCGGCGCGTCCGGCTAAAAAGAGGGCTTTAGCGAAGTCCGTTCGTGACGAAGGACACGAGGAATTTTACACAGAAGTGAGGGCTATGCTTCATTCACTCCGCGAAGCGGTCGCGAGGCTTGAAATAAGGATTCAAAGAAGTCCTAAAAAACTTTGGCAGCTTGTCAAATTGAACGGCAAAGATACAGTGTCTATTCCTCCACTCGAACTAGACGGAAACCTACTTCACAGTGACATTGAAAAAGCTGCACATCTTAACCAATACTTTAGCTCTGTGTTTGCTGGCCGCTCAAGCGGCAGTGCCATTTCAGCACAGACCTCTGCGAATGGGGAACAGATGGAAGACATTGTTTTTGATCAGCGAGGAATCCTGAAATTGTTAGAGAAACTATGTCCCTCAAAGGCCACTGGTCCAGACGGCCTACAACCTGCTTACTTTCCATGTGCGCACGTTCTGTATCGAAATACTTGTTTGTTATCTTCTCAAAGTCACTGGGTGAGTGTATCTTGCCGGATGATTGTAAACCTGCCTACGTTGTGCCAGTGCACAAGTCTGGCCCGCGCAGCATTGCGTCAAATTACCGGCCGATATCACTCACTTGCATCAGCTGCAAAATTTTGGAACACATCCTTTTTACAAACATTGAATCAGCTCAAAAACTACTCCTTATTATCGCCTCAGCAACATGGATTTAGACCTGGGTTCTCTTGTGTTGTACAGTTGACTGAATTTACACGTGATTTGGCGAGTGCACTGGATAGCGGGTTTACTGTTGACTGTTTAAAAAGTTTGCGGGCATAAAGTGGAACCAACTCGCTCAGGATAGGGTGGATTGGAAATCGTTGGGAGAAGCCTTCGTCCTGCAGTGGAGCTAAACAGGCTGATGATGATGATGATTATGTTTGTACTTAGATTTCCGTAAAGCGTTTGATTTAGTATCTCACGCGTTACTAATTCAGAAGCTGTCCTGGTACAACATAAACCCTTCTGTTATTGAATGGATTAAAGAATACCTGAACTTCAGGCGTCAGATGGTAGTTTTAAATGGAATGCAGTCTGATCAAGTGGATGTTACATCAGGTGTGCCACAAGGATCAGTGCTGGGGCCGCTTCTTTTTCTTATCTACATGAATGACATCTGTTGTGGTATTTCCTCCAGTCTTCGTATGTTTGCAGATGACTGCGTATTATACAGGGTTATTCATACCGTAGATGACTGTATTGTTTAACAGAACGATTTGGATTTGATTACCAGCTGGTGTAATTCCTGGGGCTTGGACATAAACGTGAAGAAATCTGTGTATATGTGCTTCACTAGAAAAAATGCTGTTATGATTTTAGTTACACTATTAATGCAGAAAAACTGACAAAAGTGTTCGAGCACAACTATCTTGGTGTTTACTGCAGAATTATCCTGCGTCGCCATATCTAGTATGTCACGCGCAAGGCTTCAAGTGTTCTAGGTTTTCTCAGAAGAAATGCAAGAAATTCGCCACTAGCTGCAAAAGAGCTCTTGTACAAAGCCAATGTTAGACCAATACTTTAATACGCATGTTGCGTTTGGGATCCTTGGCAGCAGGTGGACATTCAAAGGATTGAAAGAATTCAAAATATGGCTGTGAGATTTGTTCATGCCAATTATACCCGCCACTTTAGCGTGTCCAGCGCAGAGGAAGACCTTGGATGGGAGCCGCTGCAGCAGCGTAGCCAATACCTAAGGTTAAAATTTCTCCACATTATATACCATAATAACACTGGTATTAACCGGAATCAATACTTGAACACTCCTGATTACATCTCTCCCCGTCTGGACCATGCCTACAAGGTCAAGGAAATAAGATGCAGGACGAACTACTTCAAGATCGCGTTTTTCCCCAGAACAATTCGCGAATGGAACAAACTGCCTCATGACATTGCCACTGTTATGTCCCCTGATGTATTTGCTTCCGCTTTGCATAACTTTATGTTGTAAATAACCCTCGCGACCCCCTGTGATGTATTTGCTTGTGTGTTTTTCGTAGTTAAATGTTTCTTTTTTGTTTGTTCTTATTGTGCATTTGGCTTCTTGCCGCTGCACATCTGTTACCTGCTTTTGGTTGGCTTTGTTAGAATTGACCTCCCCCACTGTAATGCCGAAAGGCGCTGTGGGTATTGTAATAAATAAATAAACGAAGTTGGACGTCGTTGGGGGCAAGTTCAACGTGCTGGAGAACAGAGTGAGCAAATTGGAAACTAGGATACAGCAAAAGTCTGGAGCTTTGTGCTCTTGCGAACAGTGCGCCTTCTCGCGCCGCCAACGCGGCAACTTCTCATATCCAAGAATTTCCAGCGACTACACGTTCTAGCATTTTACTGGACAGGCTTACCAGTAGATCCAATCACGGAGGCGCATCTTAAAACCATTTGGAATCTGGCAACAGAATTGCTGGGGTCTTCACCGCGAGAGGGCTGTCCTCCAGCAATTCATTAGGTCCCATCCGGAGAAACCACACGTCATTTTACTTCACGAAACACTTTCTGACGGGGTCACACTAGCGGGTTACAAATCACACGCAGTTTACGGTGAAGGGAAGAGGGGCATTTGTACGCTCGTCTCCAAAGGATGCACTTTTGTTGTACACGATCTTTTTCTAGGCTCCAGCAAGGCAGAGCATTCCTTTGTTGAAATCATTCCTAGTGGTCAGCTTCAATGTAGTATCTTTATACTCCACATCTACAGTGCATCTAAGGTTTTCAAACAGAGTTTCGCGACGCACTTTAGCAGGGCAGCTGGTAAAGCCTGTGGTTCCTCATTGATCGTGGCTGGAGACTTCAACGCCCCCCCACCGGGTGTTGGGTTACTCGGGAATGACACGCAAGGGAGACAACTTGTGGCAAGCGGCGGCTAATCATGACCTCACGCTGGTCACAGCCCAGGCAAAAACACAGTCAGAGCTCTCTTGACTGGCCTTTAGGATTCTTGCATGCCACATAGGAATTCTTAATTGCAGCAGTTAGGTACAATTAGGATTACTTACTGCTGCTGTCCGTTACAAATAGGATTCTTGATTGTCGCCTGCCCTTATAATTAGAATCCTTGACTGTGGTCTGCCCATACGGTTAGGATTCTTGATTGCGGCCTGCACTTACAATTAAAGGGGTCCTGAACCACCACCACTCGGGCTTGGTTTTGAAAACGGCTGGGTGTGTATTGAAGGCTGTTGGGTAACGGGTGTCTCAGCTTGCGGCTGCATCTGCGCAGAGCTGATAGTCGAAGCGGACAAGGCGACGGTGAGTTAAGGTAACTTTATATACAGAATAAACAGAGGCGTTACATTTTCGGCACTGGGGCCGACAGCTTATTGGGCTCGCACTGGAAGCGATGACGACCCGGGATTTCTTCAGTCGCTCTCCCTCGTCCCTCCGCGGCTTGCTTCTTTTATAGCCCCTTTTGACCCCTTGCATCAGCCAGTAGGTCGAAGCGTCCAATCAGGAACCGCCGTTGGTTGCTGGCCGGGATCCGACCCGTGGGTGAGAGGGCTTGCGCGCAGGTGCGTTAGGAATTGCCGTCGATTGCGTCAGGCGCACCGCAAGAGAAGCCGTGGATTGCATCAGACAGTCTACCGATGTTGACGCCACTTGCATCAGACGTTCTACCAGCTTAAATACTTTGCCGGAGCAATGAAGGTTGGAGTTGAGAGCCCTGGCATTACAGCACCCCCGCCGCCAGACAATGCGCCGGAAAGACGAGCTGCTTCCACGTGGCTCGGATGCCGGGCGCGCTCGTTCGCCAGGTCCATCCAGGTTCACCTCCAGTGCCCTCCGGACAGATGGCTCCTGGCTCCGTTCCGTGAACAGATCCCATTCTTCAGGCAGGATCCCAGCTCCACTGGCTTATCGCCAAGATGTGTCGACTAGCTTCGCTCGTCTCGTCTGACGATCTTTGGCCACAAGACTTGTTGATGGTTCTGCAACTTGTCAAGAACGGTTCGACAACAGGCAACACACGACACAAGCAAGTGCCTTCAGTCACCCGACAGATCACCAGACATAATACTGCATAATATATTCCTAGCTGTGTCTATCGAAATTTCGTTCCCTCTACATCAAGAGGCACATGTGGGACACAAAACTCTTAAAACCAGAACTCAGAATATTACACGTGCTACAAACGCAATGAAATAGAATACAAAATGAAGTTGGCCCCTTGAGATCACTCAGGATAGGATCGCTCGGCTGAGGCCGCAATGAGGACAAAATTTTGCCCCGATCCGCCAGCGAAAGACCGAAAGGATAACTGAAGATGGTACTGGTTAGAACGCACGGCTCAGAGCGTCTGCGTTAGCGTTTAGCTTTCCTTTCTTGTAACGAACGTCTAAGTTGTGCTGCTGGAGTATCATGCTCCACCTCAGTAACCGGCCACTTTTAGACGACATGTTATTCAACCAGGTTAGAGGACAGTGGTCCGTTTCGACCACAAACTTCGAACCGGAGACATAACAGCCCAGCTTTTGAACGGCCCAAACCAGGCAGGCGCATTCCTTTTCAGAGGTACTATATGCCTCTTCCCTGCAGCTCAGCTTTCGGCTTAAATACAAAACTGGTCTTTCGATCCCACCGCTGCCACCACTGTTGGTTATCGGGTAAGTCTGGTCTCTAGTTATGGCGTTAAGACGACGATAGTTGATGCATGGTCTAGGATCTTTTCCCGGCACTTGAACCAATATTAGAGGAGATGTATAGTCACTCTCACCCGGTACTATGACTCCCAACTCAAGCATTCTATCGATCTCACCTTTCATGATCTGCTTTTGCACAGGGGAACACCGATACGGCTTACTACGAATTGGTTCCTCAGACGTAAGCTCGATGTCGTGTTTAATCACCGTCGTGTTTCCGGGACGGTCGGAAAACACTTCTTTAAATTCCGATACAATCCTTCTCAAATCTTCCTTCTGGGCTTCACTTAACCTTGGCTCCAGGTTCAGCTGTTCCAACATTACCTCTGAACCCCTTTCGGTTAGATCCCTAGAAGTAAGAATGTCTGCTCCTTCCTCCTCTGAAGCATTCAAAAGCAGATTTACGACCGCTTGACGTTGAACGTATGGTTTCATCAAGTTGCTGTGGTAAATTTTGTTAGACCGCCTTCCTAACTTCACTTCGTAGTTGGTATCGGAAAGCTTAGATATTACTTTAGCGGGCCCCTCCCAGTGAACCTCAAGCTTGTTCTTCTTGGACGGCCGCAGCAACATTACCTGACTTCCCACTTCGAAGGTACGCTTTTTTGCTAATTTGTCGTAGTACTCCTTCGACAATACTTGTGCCGCCTTCATATGGCTCTCCACAAGATCTTTTGTTTTTCCGAGCCTCTGAAGGAGGTCCAAAACATACGCAACTACATTAGGGTCCTCATCAAATCCTTCCCAGGATTCGCGTAGCATTCGCAATGGCGTTCTTAAACTCCGGCCATATACAAGCTCTGCGGGGCTAAACCCAGTGCTCTCATGGGGAGCAGATCTCAAAGCAAACATAGCGGGAGGAATACATGCTTCCCAGTCGCATTTGTGCTCATAGCAAAGAGCTCTCAAAATCCGTTTCAGAACTGAATGCATACGCTCTACCGGATTAGATTGCGGATGATGGATAGAGCTGTGGACCACCTTGATTCCGCATTTGTCCAAAAAGGTAGAGGTAAGGCAACTGGTGAAGACGCTGCCGTTGTCGCATTGAATTTCAGAAGGAAATCCGACACGCGCGAATATCGAGAGCAGAGCGTCCACGACATGAGGAGAATTGAGCTCCCTAAGTGGTACCGCTTCTGGAAATTTTGTGGCTACACAAAGGGCCATCAAGATGTATCGACAACCTTGCCTTGACTCTGGCAATGGCCCGACGATGTCGATTACTAGGCGCCAAAAAGGTTCTGTTATAAGTGGCACAAGCTTCATGGGTGCCTTCCACTTGTCGGTGGATTTCCCCACCCTCTGACAAGTGTCGCAAGAGCGCACAAAGTCTTCGGTGTCCTTCCAGCATTTCGGCCAGTAAAACTCAAGGAAAATTCTAGCCTTGGTCTTCTTTAAGCCTAGATGCCCTGCCCACGCGTTTTCATGCGCAAGCTCCACTAGCTGGCGACGATCCCAGGCAGCACAGATGCTCGGGCCAATATTGTTTTTTTGTTGGCTTACGGAGGTCCAATGAAGGCCCTGTGATACCACTCATAAGCCAGCATTGGAAATTCCATCTATTAAGGCCTCCAACAATGGCCCATCGTAACCATTCAATTTGCAATATTGGTTCCTCCATCCTGTAAAAAAGGCAAATGTGGGCCATAGTTGCCACTCAGCATACATTATTGGTGCGTCCAGTGCACAAGGATGGTAATGATGGGTCAGTTTCTACATAGTCCTATCAATATTGGTTATGTAATGGCGGCAGGCTGTATATATTGTCCAATCAATCTCACTGTATAGCCAATGCTGGACTTCCAATGTTCTGTGTCGGACAATATTGTCCGTACACAAGAGTTGTAGCATCAATGTTGGTAACATTTGCAAGTACACATGATATATCGGGAGGCAGGTACACATGGTGGCAAGTACACATGATTCTTTTCCTGTTTTACCAATATGAAGGGACCACTAGCTCCACTCGGTGCCGCAAATGAGTTCAGAAAAATCATTGTGTATGTATTCA
>JABSTT010004872.1:0-20068 GCA_013339685.2 Hyalomma asiaticum
AAACACCACTTATACCATATTGAGGGCCCGGGAGAACCCAGTGTCTGCATTGTTTTTTTCCTCGACAACATTGTCATTTCACTCGCGATTATCACGTGATACGTTTTATAAAACAGCGTCTGTGAATGTAAAACATCGTCTTTCCAGCAAACAATTTATATTAAGGGCGTAAGCAGCGGGAGCATTGGAATGCTGCTTGTCTTGTCGGCGTTCCAGTTCTGAGAACACGCATGCCATTTTAAGAGTGTTTCGATGCTCGGGTGACCTTTTCTTCAGACATCAACTCTACCAGCGGTGCGGACGAAGTCCGAATAACCTAGCTGATACTGCTGAGCACACGGCACGGCCCAATAGGGTGACCGCGCGAATGCTCATGATAAAATTGCTGGGAGCGCTTCAAGGAAGGTGTTCATGAGTCTATTTCCTCGATGTGAAATGGCAAGACAAATGTTCTGACGTCCGTATATTCACCTGAGCTTTCCTGAACTTCCGGTATTGAAGACGAAAGGCTGGCTTCTCAGCAGCACAGATTAGTATTGTCAACCATGAAACAAAGAACTTTGATCCTGTGTATATGCTGTATAATGTCCCAATGTCATTCCCTTCTTCGTTACCTTTGAGTCTATACCCTTGCCCCTTTTCTGCAGGGGGGGGGGGAGCAAACTGTACAGTTTATGGTATCTTTAACATTTCTCTGTACTTCACCTCAGCTTTCTTTCACTGCGGTAGGCTGCGGTAATCAACGGTCGACTTTCCTTCTCTGCGGTAGTAAACGTACGGGCCAGGAAACGCTCAATGAAATAAAGCTTCTTTATGGGCGAGTTGGTGACTATTGTTGTTTAACGTCTCCAGACACAGAGGTTGAAGCAACAAAAAACGTACCGGCGAGCGCCAGCATCGAAATGTTTACTGACGCTCTACTTACACGGCGAGTAACTCTACCAGAAGCGCGCAACAAAGCTTCAGTATGACGTCAAACACATCGCCATACTGAGGCTTTCCTGTGCGTGTTCTAGAGGACTCTCTAGCGATGTCTCTTCACCTTAAATAAAGAGTGGTTAGTGGGCGTCCGTCTGTGTCTTGTCTTCTGTTACCTGCCTTAATCTGTACCCTTGCCCCTTTTCTGCAGTGAGGGGGAGCAAACTGTACAGTTTATCATATCTTTAACATTTCTCCGTCCTTCACCGGAGCTTTCTTTGACTGGGGTAGGCTGCGGTAGTCAACGGTCGACTTTTCTTCTCTGCGGTAGTAAACGTACGGGCCAGGCAACGCTGTATGAAGGAAAGGCTTCTTTATGGGCGAGTTGGTGACTATTGTTGTTTAACGTCTCCAGACACAGAGGTTGAAGCAACAAAAAACATCAATGAGAGACAGGCGAGCGCCAGCTTCGGACTGTTTATTGATGGTCTACTTACACGGCGACTAAATCTTCCAGAATGCGCAACAAAGCTTTACTATGACGTCAAAAACATCGCCATACTGAAGCTATCCTGTGCGTGTCTAGAAGATTACCTAGCGATGTCTCCTGACCTTCAATAAAGTGTGGTTAGTGGGTGTTCGTCTTTGTCTTGTCTTCTGATTCCTGTTTTAATCTTAGGGCCTGTGAAATCAAATGAACTGAAGAGGACAACGTTACTGACTGAACATTCATGACCTTGACCTAAAACATAGGCGTCGCTTTCGCTAGCACATTAAAACTTTGCGAGTTCTGAAGAGCTGGAACTCATATAAGAACAATAAGGTGTATGTTTCGCGTGTGATAACCGGGGAACGCCAAGTCGGACCTCTGATTATGCGGCTTTGAAAGGTAGCCTGCGTCTGAATATAAACGCACCACGCCAAGTTGTTTCTACATCAGGCGTACTGCCAGAAAGAACAATAAATATACATGTTCTAGTTAACGTTAACTTCTCCATACATTGACTCTGAATGCCACTAAAGCCGTGTGCAGCACCAAGGAACCAGTCGCACATATTATTTTGTTTCTGAGAGGTTTTGATTTCATTCTCTCCAGCCTCGAACGAAGCTCTATTCGGCGTAGATTGCGGTTTTTGTCGTCGTCGTCGTCACCATTGTTGTTATTGGTGTTGTTATAAAACACGGCACCGCAGCCACCGCGTGCTATCACCTGCTAGCAGCCAACATTCATGAAGCCAAAGTGATTAGGAAAAAGAAAAGCGATTTTATAGTTCCGTATTGAGCGAGTGCATTCGAAAGCAATTGTCGTAGAAAGTTATCATAGACCTCAAACACAAAGGAGCAGCAGGGGCACGCCACAGTTGCAGCATTGCTATCGCGTCATGCACTATGGCTGAAATTTGGTGTCATTGGAACTTTCTCAAATCATAGTTCATACTGTGCACAAAGATATTCATTCACATCCGTGGAGCTGACTTGATGTCGATATTTCAACGTGCATTTCATGCATTTTATGCCTAAAGGGCACCTTGGCTGACGCCTCCCGCAGAGCAGAGTTAACGACCTCGTTGTTCGGCCACCGACCGTGTCACCAATGGCGTTGGCACCTGCAAACAACGGCGCGTTGTCCAAACGGGTGATTATATTCTTGAAATGGCCATCTAGGCTGATATTTTTGAACAGTTAGGGTGTGCGCGCCGTATCAGCTGCGCGAAAGAACGCAAGACCTAGAAAGCGTCAGGAATGGAAAGAAAAATCTGCACTGCGATTTTTAATCTCAAATGCCTCCCAGCAGAACTTAAATGTCTGCTCTCCCAGTTCGCACATTGGGGAAGCTTTTCTCGTATACATTGTACACGAAAAAGAGAAAAGCGCACAAAGAGGACCGAATAATAGCTAGATGGAGAACCAGAAGAAGGCGTCCTCTGTTTCTAGCTTTCTTTGAAGTCGTCCGTTTATCTCAGTAGCACATCCGAGATAGAAGCAATGGTTTCTGCGCCGGCAAGGTCTCCATGTGTGCATAATATCGTAACGCGCGTAATCCTCCAACTTTGGCGGAGAGCGCTTTGAGGGTAGTTTGCGTTATTGTTGAAGCCGGTCACTGAAGACGCCATGCGACAAATGTCCAAGAACGGGGAAGGGCTCGTTTTTGTTGGTCGGCGCAACCTCATGAAGCTAATAGACAATGCTGCTGTCTGGATTCAACGGGTTCACATGTCACAAGTATCCAACCCGTCTCCAGTCCCTCGATTCGCCAGACTGTCGCTTATGCATTCCACAGCTTTGCGAACGCACGCTTCACTTTTGTGTTATACGGATTCCTGTGACAATGGTATCAACCAGATTCTTTACCTTTACCGCCATCGAAATGCTGCTACAGCGGGAGATATTCGATCAAACGACCTTAGGTGTAGCGAGCCAACACCAAGTCGCTAAGCTACGACGACAGGTAAGAGAAAAATCAGTTTTTTATGACCATCCCATTTTTTCTATTCCTTAGGATTCCGATTTGGTCCCGCCCCACAAACCGCGTGTTCTACCGAAGCAAGAACGCTAGAGTTCTGTGCAATGTGCGATGCCGCTTTACCTCGAGGAACCCCAGGTGATCCAAATTTTCGAGGCTCTTCATCATGGCGTGGCCCATTGTACCATCGTGGTATTCCCACATTCAACCCCAGTAATTATTGCTTTGGTTCATATTATTCTGTTTTAGCAAGTGTGGGACTTACTACAACTTTCTTGTTAATTGAAGCATGCTATCGTTGTTTGAGACGTTGAATCGAAATATTTTATTAGTGAAGGTGGTAGGTTGCTTAGCCAGAAGCCTATTCTGCATATAGTTTCTGAAATGTCAAGTATTTTGTGCTCTTCCTGACACTATAAATAGCCTTCTTAACACGAATGTCACAGCGAGGTCTAGCTGACCGTTCTCGTGGTTATAGAAAATTATTCCTTTGTTATCGTCCTGTCATTCGTCGATATGCTACTCCTGTGGGACCTATTAAGTACAATGAGTAGAGAACAAAATGTGCAACTGATGTTTTCATTGGAGATTCAGACTGAGGATTAAGGCTTCCGCTGGTTCAAACTATTATCTTGTCCTTGTTTGACTAATCAGAAACCTAAACTAGTAATCACACTATATATAGGCGGTAGGAAGCGCGGGTTTTCATTGAGAACACGCAGACAAAGTGGGATCTGTCACGCCGTCAGAAAATGCAGCTGCAATTCTTCGGTGTTTGCGTAGTGTGCACCTTCGCACTCACCGATACATGTAAGTGCTCAAAACTTTACAACGTGGTCATAGAATGCACAACGTACAAGGTGGACGTACCGTGGAGTTGAGTTGGGTGGCCAGTGTTATTTTTATTTCATATTGTTTCATAAGTGACCTTTGAAAAAAGCCAGGGCTCCAACCGAAACGTCAGAATATATACTAAATAATGTGTTCGTCCCTGTGATTTGCTGATTGTATATATATCCCGATAGCCAGGAAGAGCGTTATATATATGTATAATACCGTTTTACTCTGATGAAGGCCGGTCCACCAGCCGCACCGTTTTTAATTGTGCCAATCTCTTCTTTCGAAAATATGTATCCGGGCTCAGGAAAATCTTCTTTCCGATATATATATATATATATATATATATATATATATATATATATATATATATATATATATATATATATATATATATATATATATATATATTATGCATGTATGTCTCGGGCGGAGAGATCACGGCGTGCAGGCAAAGTATAGGGGGCAGGCACCGTGATTTCGACATTTCAAGAGGTCTTGCATAAACATTTACATCGTGCCTTTTGCTGTTGCCATACGTGCTAGAAGGCCAAGCCACCATGGGTCGACGACTACTTTTCTCCAGCATGCGGTGATTAAAGATTTGGAGCCGTTTTAATAGCGTCGGGCTGCACTTTCTTCAAAAGACCGCATGGCGATAGGTGGGCCACGGGAACTCCACGGTTGACCATGACAGCACGGGGACCACGTACGTGGTCCCCGTGCTGTGAAATCTATGAACCTCCTTAGCGCGAATGTAGATGACATCATTCCAGAGGAGCATCGCCGACAACATCGCGTTACGTAATTTGTTGCTGCGAAATGTGTGTGTTCTCGATATCGGTGCCGTGACAGCAAGTAGGCAGCGCTGTGGTCCACGAGTTGTAACTTTCACGTTTATAACTCTGTTTCCTTGTTAGTAGATGTTCTCTTCTGAGTTGGTAAGCACCGGCTACCTCAAATCGTTGGGTGGGCTGAAACCAACGAGGTAAAGCTGTCAATCCGCAGCAGCGAGGATACCTGGCACCAGTAGCGATGTTTCGGCTCCCATTATTTTAAATTTATTTTCTAAGAATTGGTCGCCGTCTTCTTTTACATTTTAACCCGAGTATCCCGATCAGACGAGTTTCCGTCGAATTGTTAAATTTATTAAGCAATACCTAGGTTAAAGGAAAAAAGGCATGTTCGTCAGTTTTAGCTAAAGTTGTGCGACTAGAATTGGTGAAAACAACAGCTTATAGTGCTGCAGGTGAGCTTTCAGAGATCTTACCCGGAGATGCCAAGGACAGCTACCTGCGGACTGTAGACTATTCCGGTCCTTTAAAAAAGAACGCGATGAGTTCGCAGGGCATGTACACGGTTCTAGCGGAGCGCTGTGAGCCAATGCGGGAGAGAGGGCAAATGGGGCAGTTGCCACTCAGGCATTGCTTTCTTGGAGAGGCCTGAAGCGTAGTAGGCTGAGTGGCACCTGGCAATGACATTGACAAGTGACATTGACGTTGATGTGTCTCCAAAATCTCTTATCTGCCTTTTGTATTCCCCCTTTCCCCTTTTCCGGTGCAAGCCAGCCAACTTGAGTTAGCCTATGGTTAACCTCCCTGTTACCTTTCCTTCTCTCTGGTACATGAACATGCCATGGACAAATGAACCGTACAGAAATAATTTTTATTGCGCTGTGGACTTATGGAGGAACACTAGCAAACCAATTTGCGTTTTAGCAAACTCCCAAAGAAGTACACAGTTCTCATAGCGGCTCTTGCCATTTTAACCCCTAAATGGTGTAAACGGACCGCACATATCTGCGAGACAAGATTGTGCAGAATACTTCCTCTCGAACTGCTATGAAAAATTAACCCCGTATCCGAGGAGAGAGAGAGAGAGAGCGTTCAGAGGTTAGTTAACCTCGGTGAACTGACGACTATAGAGAACTGGTCAAGAAAAGAAGTAAAGCTCGAACGTTTGAGCTGACACTTTAATGAAAACCGCGCTGCCATCTCTGAGCTGAACACGCCTCGCAGCTGTTGTTCCTTCAAACATCGCGAGAGTTACATAACACAATAACGTTCCTGCGGAGTTTAGGGAATGTACTGAATAACAGTGAACGATATAGATAGGAACACCTTCTGATTGCGTAAGTGGCGGCCGAATCATTGGTGCTAACTCAGAGTTATTTTATGCGTGTTGTCTGTCGCAGTCGGAGCTGCCACAGGAGGCTTCGGAGGATATCATGGAATAGTGGTAAGCGCTTTTATCATCATTATATCATAGTATTTTATGCGTAAATATTATCTATTTCGGTAAAAAAAGACACTAATTGGAAGCACTAAATTACTTCAAAGCGCAAAAGTCCACCTTGTAGGACGTTATTATCTTTCATTTCGGAACCGTAAAGCAATTGCTAAAACAGAAAATAGACGTGTAAGTCCTATTTTCAAACGCGCACGACATCAACACCTAAGTTTAGTGGTACGTAAAGGATTTCTAAGCCTCTTTTAGTACGGTACAAATGAACCAAAGGTGTGTTTTCCGGAAGTAGTAGCGTACTTGAATATTGACGCGTAAATTTTACAGCCAGCTTTCGGGGTCCTCGAAGGCGATCCGCACAATGCTAGTGGCTCTTCAGGAGGCTGCTGCATCGCGATCGTTGCAGACGATGTCCCTGGCGTTACCGTCGTTGTAATCGAGGTAATGCCTTTAGCCTTCCATGTGTTGTCGGGTAGACCCGTAGTCTACATGATTCCGTAACAAAATTATAAATGTCTGGTGAGAGTCAAACATAAAGTAGCAGAAAAAGTAACGAAGTAGAAGGAAAACGTGTGCGTTAAGCGCGCACACCACGACCTTCGCTTTCAACAACTTTCTCGACAGGCGAAGAGTTTGTGATGCTTATTGCTGTTATTTTGAAAGCGTATGGTAGCTGCATTGATTATTTGAGCTTGCTGTTATTTCTACGCAGCGCTTTCTGCACATTGCTACGCGATGTCATGCGCGCCCACGTGTTCAGCTGGGAACAGTTTATTGAATAGAAGCATTTCCACTTCCTTTGTAGCCTTTCAAGGCGCCTTAATTATTTTTCATTCCGTGCATCGTATGCACCTAACGTATACTTTAATTGCGGTGTAATAATGACAATACATGCCTAAAGCTTACCATTTAGATTGACCCGGCGAGGTCTACACTTCTCAACTCACATTGTGGAAAAGAGTCATTAGTGCTTAGACCAATTTACTGTTGGAGCGCCAGAGCAATGAATAGCGAGGAAACAAACTTAGAGTGATCCTCTACGTTGTATTGAATAGCACCATTTTATGAACATTTAATTCTGTCTCTTATGCTTCTGTACTCAACGATGTCGCGTCGACTGTTATCAACTTGCTGCAATATTGCGTACTCTGAAGTAATTAAAAAATTCGGGCCATTGATAATTTCTATTGTATTTGGATATGAGAGATTCCGCTTGCTAAGTCTGAACGAGTTGGTCTGAGCCAAATTTTGGTGAGTTGGAGTGTGTTCGAGCACGCTGAAAGACCAACTTCAGCGATATTTCTGTCATGCCAAGTTAATGGTGGTGCTTCATTCCTGAAACGCTCCGTTCACTATCCTAATAACAGAAGTGCTCAGCAAAATAATTTTAACAATCAAAGTGCGAAACCGAAACCGATATTTGTTGTTTTGTTGGGTTTTACGTCCCAAAACCAGTTCTGATTATGAGAGACGCCGTAGTGGAGGGCTCCGGAAATTTCGACGACCTGGGGTTCTTTAACGTGCACTGACATCGCACAGTACACGGGCCTCAACATTTCGCCTCCATCGAAATGCAGCCGCCGCGGCCGGGATTCGATCCCGCGTCCCTCGGATCAGCAGCCGAGTACCTTAGCCGCTACACCACCGTGGCGGGGCCCGAAACCGATATTTAAACGAGCAGTTACGTGTTCGCGTGACTTCAAATGCTCCAATCCGCACTTGGTGCTATGCGAAGGCTCACGCACCATTCCTCTGGAAATAAGGACTTTGGTACGGCAATGGCCTCCGAGATGCGGTGCACCAGCAGGCAGTGCGCCTGCTGGCGCACTGAATTTGAAATGCTGCGGTATGGCACCCAGGTGCTAACTTCCCTTCCATCATTTTGCCCATGACGAAGTCAACAAACTATGCGGACAATAATTGTGGGAAACCAGGTGGGCCGTTTTAGGTAATAAGTAACAATTCATTGGTAAAAAATATCCGCTTCTCTCAGCCGTGAAATCTTGCTTAGAGAGATAGAGAGATGACGGGCGGAAGGCAGGGAGGTTAACTGGAAAGAAAAACATCCAGTTCGCTACCCTGCACTGGGAAAGGGGTAAGGGGAGATAGAAAGAGATGGAAGAAAAGAATAAAGGGACAAAGAGAGAGGTCGAATCGCGCACACACACAAACACGGCATGTGTCAGAGACGGTTCACGAGGCCCGTTGCGCGCAAAAACTTGAGCACAGCCTTCATGGCTTTCTGCTGTAGTCTTGCTTAAATGACGGAAGTGCGGTAAGGAACGTGAACAAGGAACTTTGTCGAGTTCAGTTGACATTGGAAAATTTCCGCACTCGGTGTTTAAACAGAGAGAGAGAGAGGCAAGTGAGAAAAAAGTGGGTCTGTTCGCCAAAATTGAAGCATCCGGCTGGATGCTTCAATTTGGCGAACAATATTGATTGATTGATTGATTAATTGATTGATTGATTGATTCCCTGCACTGGGGGAAAGCAAAAGGGTGATAAAGGCGCAGGGAATAAATAAATTAAGAAGAAAAACAAAATGAAAAAGTTAGCAAAGAAAAAGGAAACTGGACACTGATGATTCTGGATCTAGTGATACTTGAATACTGGTGAAATTGGTTCCGCTTAAGGAAAGGCTTGGTAACTTCCGGTTCCAGAGAGTCCGGATGCAAAAAATAATGCGACTGTGAGTAGACGTCACCTTAGCTGAGTATAGGTTGGCTGACTATAGCTCTCGGTAACTGAGAAATATACTTTAGAATGAGTCTGAGGAAGACCTGCAACTATTGCTGGCGTGCGTTAGTGAGCGAGCATGTCGGCTTTAGGGTGCTTCGCAAGCTTTACAAGGATCATTTAGATTGCTCACAGGGTGCTGTTTGGGGGCGGTTATAACGCTGGAGCAGACAAGCTAAATGTGTTTCTGACAATATAAACAGAGTTCTTTTTTTCCGAAAACCTCATTAGACAGAACCTCTATTTGTTTCGTCATAATATTAGGCAACTGCTCACGCAATACCTAGCGTCATAAAACTTAGACGGTTGACAAAGTGAAGTTCTCTTGTGATTATCTTGATATTCGACAAGGCGTTTTTGTAGATTTGAAGCCCGATATAACTAACTAAGATATAATGAATCACAGAATAGAACAAATAAAAAGAAGATAGCACCGCCACTAGAGCAGGGCTGCAAATATACTTTATAACAAAACATCCGCTGCACAAAAGTAATTTCTATGTGATATGGAATACGTTATTGTGAGGATTCAGTGTAGCTGTAAAATACTCTCGACTGGCTTGCTTCTTCCTTGTATACGTGCCCAACTCGTATTGCTAATCACACTACAATGTCAACAGATTCTAAAGGCGAACTTTTGGACGGAACATTCACGTTTATTTTCTCCCGCTTTTGAAGCTTGAACGTTCTCAGGAATGACCACGAAATGCAACGTTTTCTTTGTTGTTCCTCAGCTCTTTAACCTTATTAGTAGAGGCGTGCGAATATAAAATTTTTCGGTTACGCAGCGAGTTCGATTATCAAGTTTAGAATATTAAATATAAATACATAAGTGCACCTCCAGCAAAAACCTTCAGTAATCTGTAGCAAAAAATTACGTGAAAATAATATAGTAGACCATGAATGCAAAATATATTTCTCTCAGGAACATACTGAGTAGACTAACCTGTCAGATCGTAAGTTGATTCATAAAGTACCAAAGCATAAACCAAGCGGTAATAAGTACTAAAGGCTATCGTGATTGAATATTACTTGATCCACGTGGTCACACCTGTGCAGTGCGTGCCAAGTGTCATGCACAAGGGTGCTGCTGCGAATGTCAGAGTAACCCGTTTTGGTTGCTTGTTGAAAACCTGCTGAACATCAACATATTCAACATAATTCCCCGTACGCCGACAGCGTTACCGAGCGCGTTGCTGAAGATGCTTCTCGTGACAGGATGAGGGCGAGTATGCATACATGTTGGTGCACTCGTCTTCGGCCGCCATGACACCGACGTGCACAAGCGATGCTTGGCAATCTCGGCACCTAGCGTAAATGCGGGAAGGCGCTCAATTTCGGCAAGGTAACTCGGTCTCATACACGACTTTTCTATATATACGAATTTATTTATTTATTTATTTATTTATTTATTTATTTATTTATTTATTTATTTATTTATTTTTTTTTTTATTTATTTATTTTAACATACTGCAGCCTTGATAGGCTATCGCAGGAGTGGGTACAGAATGCAAGAAAAAAAATGCAATGCGACAATACAACGCAAAATGTAGAGAGCATGAAGATCAGTGGTTATAAATGTACAAAATGAATTCATTACGTGATAACGTTTTAACATGGCCAGGCAACGCATTCCATATTTCAATAGTGTGGACAAAAAAAATACTATTTATACGAGTTTGTTAGGTGATTAAAATGAGTCATGTTCAACTCATGATGATGTCTGGTGGAAGTTGGTTTGGCGGGTGTGATGTAGTCGCTGAGTAAAGGAAATCGTGGACAGCGAATGAGAGTGTAAAAAAACTTTAAAGATTCCACGTGACGACGAGAAGAGAGAGTAGTAAGCTGAAAGCTGTGAAGATGAGAGCTACGTGAAAAATACCTATAGTAGCGACGATATATAAAGCGAACTGCTTTCTTCTGGACAGATTCTTTTTTTTTTTGATGTCAGATATTTTGTGAGGATTCCATACGATAGAGCCGTACTCGAGTATTGGACGAACAAGGGTTTGATAGGTCAGGAGTCTTGTGTTAGTTGGCGCCAAACGCAGAGTACGTTGTAGGTAACCCAGTCTACTAAGGGCACGGTCACACATTACTTCAGATCCTTAGTAAATAAAAGACCTAAATATTTCTATTCAGATACATTTTTCAGAGCCGAACCATTATACTAACAAGCAAAAGAAGAACTTCGAGTGTTCGAAAACTTTGAATACCTTATGTTCAAATTGAACCGGAATATTAGAAAAGTAATATTCCTCGAATATTCCAAATATTAGGAACTCCGCACACCTCTACCTATCAGTGGTATAACATTTACTGGAACTTTAAAAATTGCAGCCAATCAACAGTACAGATCCCTTATACCTCGTGGGACTCTCCAGATATTTGAACCTGTCTAATATAAAATGTCTCCACTCCGACTTCCTGAACAGAAACGGAGAGTGGGTAAATCGTACACTTAACTTCACATATGAAAATGAGGTGAGTAATACGAGTAATAAGTTATTGAAAGGGCTGAAGTACGAGCTGTTTTCAATAGCATAAAGACCACATCTGCAGCCGCTATAGGCTGCATCACAAATATTATGCTCACAAACTTTGATGATCATTCATTTGACAAACTTACAAAATTCTTCCTCACTGATTGCAAAGATGCCATTTTACCTCCCAGATAGAAGCACGCAAAAGTAATTTTTGTTCCTAAACCGGTCAAAAAGCTCGAGTTAAGAAACGTAAGACCAATTTCAGTGACTTCTTGCTTAGGGAAGGTGATGGAGCATGTTTGCCTCCAAAGGCTAAATGAATACGTTGAGACCGAGCGGCTATTCCCCCACACGATGGTGGGCTTTAGGCCTAACCTTTCAACACAGGACATAATGTGGTAACTACAGCGTGACGTATTGCAGCCAGGCCCAATCAGAGCCACACGGACTATACTAGCGCTGTAGTTAAACAAAGTCTTTAATGGCCTTACACATAGTTCACTCTTAACTAACCTGAGCCAGATGAACGTGAGGGAACGCAGTAACACATATCTCAAGTTTTCTCAGTGAGAGAACCGCAGAAATTCAACTGGGCAACCTCAAGAGCGAACGTTTTACTTTAGGGACACGAGGAACCCCGCAAAGCGTAGTTCTTTCGCCATTCCTTTTTAACATTACTATGAGAAACCCACCACCCCTCCTAGATGCAATACCCTTCGTTAGGCACTCAATTTATGCAAATGACATAACAATTAGAAACACTGGCTCAGATGGAGACATTACAGAAGCATTGCAAACGGTTGCAGACACGGTTCAAAACTACGTTAAGTTGAACGGATTAACATGCTCTGCCGGAAAATCCGAATTGCTGATCATCGAAAGCAGAATAGACCAAACAACGGGTCCCCTGTAGGCCTGCGTGAATGAGGTTCGAACGGGATCCGGCCCAGTCCCTTTTGGGAGGACCATCAGGGTGCTGGGAATGCTCGTACAGCATAATACCCGCAATACACAGGTCATGAGACGCCTGCAATCCACAATGCGACAGTTGTGCGGACTAATAAAAAGAGCAGCTAATGGGCACGCTGGAACGAGGGAGGGTCACCTACGTCTGCTGATTCAGGCCTTCCTTATCAGTCGCATAGTTTACTCCATCCCTTAATACCACCTTAGGCGAGCGGATGTGAACAAACTTAACGCCTTAATCCGCCAGGCATACAACGCAGCGTTGTGGCTCCCAAGTATACGAATTCAGACAAGCTTTCGATGTCGGGTAGCTATATTGCTATAGAAGAAATAATAGAGGCACGCAAACGCCACGGAGTTTCCGCCTCTCCAGCACGCAGGCCGGCAGACACATTCTGGACAAGCTGGACCCCAGTCCCCACCGTGGAACATACCCCTTCGCCGCAGATAACGAGACGACGGCTTATCATTAAATCTGCTTCTAAAGACATGCTCCCAGGAAGGCACGATAACCGCCGCACGGCCAGGGCAAAGGAGTTGTGGCACAAGTATAAAGGCGACCACTCTGTTGCTTATGTGGATGCGGCGGCACAGGGTAACCGAAAGTACGTTGCGAGCGTAGTGACCGAGAGCGGCCGTATATTAAGCTCGTCCACAATCGAGGCCTTCTGCGCCCTGGAAGTGGAGGAGCCTGCTATCGCTCTAGCCGTCACGAATGACTCTGTTAGTACAATCGTGAGCGATTCAAAACGCGCGGTCCTAAATTACAGCAAGGGCATCCCTAGTAAAACTACGCAGCAAATCTTAAGAAATTACTACCACTCTTTCTATCAATCGGACAGAATTATTAATCTAGTATGGGTCCCCGCTCACTTGGGGAATCGCTGGAACGAGGAGGCGCACCGCATCGCCGAGGGCTAACAAACCGGGAGGTGCGTCACTCAGACTCGGATTCTCCGGTTGGGGTGGTGACCACATAGAATGAAATTACCACTCTATATAAAGAAATAAGGCGCACTTACCGGTGCCTCATCGAGATCTCACCAGAGCGCAGGCAACAGTCTTACGACAGATTCGGACAGACTCATTTCTGAGTCCGCACAGATTATCACTCATCATCATTGGAGAGTACGATGCCATATGTCAAAATTGTCACTTGAATGAATTGACAAAAGAAGACAACATCCTCAGGGGATGTAGACGTTCGCCTCCTCCACGAATGCTCTTGCCAGCTCCCTCTAAACTTACCTGGGCAATCGATCTGAGGGACCACGTGAAAATAGTCGCTTGGGCCGACTGACTAGCCCCAATGATGGGCCACCCTAAGGCCCCTCCGTGATAATGGAATAAAGATGTTGTCGCCCCCCCCCCCCCCCGCCTTGCCTACAAATGTGCGTGCTCATGTTCGCTATGATTTCGATGCCTTCTTTTCTGTGACCATACGGTGCACATTTCATTCTTTCCGTGTCCACGAAAAGCTGGCACATAAAACCACAAAAGATATGGAGCGTTTTATCGAGGGCACAGTAAAACAAAAATTGAAGCAATGCAAGTGACACAACGAACGCCATTTGAACCATTTACTAAAAATTAAAGCTCTCAGGTGTGTGACAGCGCGAGGAGAGTATCTTCGAATTTTAACATACAAAAAACATTTTAGCGGACCAAGTCTTTGTTGACTCCGTATCTATCTATCTATCTATCTATCTATCTATCTATCTATCTATCTATCTATCTATCTATCTATCTATCTATCTATCTATCTATCTATCTATCTATCTATCTATCTATGTAAATCCTGGGCCGCTGGTCGTCTCATACATTTCTTAATTGCCATAAAATTGCCATCACACTGTAGGGCAGTATTGCATAACAAACAGGACTCAAGGTCATCTTGAGCTGACTTACAGCGCAGAAATATCAGACGCAGGGCTGAAGGCGTAAGCTAAAGAAGAGGTGCTTGTGCGATCAAACACAGAAACTCGTCCGTGGCTTGTACAGAAAATGTGGTCAAACAGATACCTCTGTCACACGGAATTAGCTCTATTGGACAAACTGTAAGATGCGCCAATGTGGAGTTACGAGAGCACCAAAGAAATGGCGAAAAGTGGGACCGATGATTAAACGTGTCAGAACGTTGCACTTCGAAGCTTAACCACATGGAAACGTGAGACACATCCGCATAAATAAGCGACTCTTCCTAGGGACCTACCACAATAGCAAAAAAAAAAGTACGAAGTGCATTAACCAGCCCTCTACCTTCTTATACAATAAATAATTCGACTGCATCAATGTCATTGACAAGTGATAAGCATATTGTGGTACCTTTCGTAATTTCATTACACCAAAGGTGTTCATGCCGGTTGTAAAAGCTTTGGTGTGCGCATAAGACCGCCTCGGCGCCCCTCGCGTAGCCTAGAAACCGCTAATGCCAGAGCTGCGCCGCACCTGCACCGCGAGACCTACACACAACTCCGCATAACTACCGCTAGCAGCCCATTCGATGTGATGCCGTTACGCTGAAGATGCGCTTAGCCGAGCCTACCTAACTTGAGGCAGTACGCAAACGTTTATACCGCGCGTTGCCCACTTTGGCACTGATTGAGCTACGTCAAGCCTAAGTAACCCAGGCCTAATTAACCTGAGGTATTAGACAAACCCCAATTTGCTGTGAATATTTAAATCATGTCTAATTAAGCGAAGACATGGCATGAGGTATAATTTCGCTAATGTTAAAAAATCGACAATAATTATAAATATTATTAACAGCTGAATTAAGCTGATACTAATTACGTCCGGCCTAATTACATCAACTGTCGTGAGGTTGTCATGCCTAAGACAATAATAATTGTGTCATGCCTTATTAGGGCTAATCGAGGCACGCCTAATGCGCTAACACTAAAAAAAGGTTGCCAAGTGAGACCTAGCAAAGCCATATGCCAAACTTCAAGTAGTCCATCTGAACTTGCGCGACTTAAAGCAAGCTTCGCATGTACATATAGACTATAAAGGGCCCTTGCACACGCGTGCAAATGTCCGCGTTAATATTCCAGTGTAGAGCCAGTGTTGTCCCCCTCGTATTTCAGCGCTGTGCAAGACAATTCAAGATGTATTGTTGGTATTCAAAATTAAGACCCACAAGCCCGGGCTTCCGTTCTGCAATGACTCATCGGTTCGGATGTAAATACCATTAGACACACTTTTCCGAAGTAGGGCACGACGAACTACTATAAATATTGTGGGAACCTAAAGGACCGCCTTAAGAGTTGGACGCGATAGCTATGCGTGGCCCTATTCCCATTGCGCTCTCTCCTACCTATCATGCTCTCCATTCGCCTAGCCAAGTAGTTGTCATGAGACAACTTCGTAGAAAAAGCGAGTTACTTGCGTTACTGCGTGGGCTCCCTCGTTATCTTGCGCAATTGACGTAGACGCTCAATCGAAACTCTCCGACGAAGAAGGCACCATTAGAATTGAGACTTGAGCTAGTTCGCAATGGTGCATCTTGAGTTAGGTGCACCGCTACATGAAACACGGACAAAGAAGAAGACTCATCTCTCCTGCGCGTCTTCTATGTCCGTGTTTTGTGTACCGCTGCACCCACCTCAAGATGAAGAAGGCAAGAAGACATATGCGGGCTGGCGAAGCTTACGCACGTTGGCTGCTTCGCTATCGCCAAAAGCACACACAACGGTGATCATGTGCTAACTCGACCCTAGACGGGTGGCATAAAAGGACTTGAGGTCATTAACAGACTTGCTCCTTACGTGTCCCAAATACTGAGCGACCGTGGCTTGTATTTCTTACTCGACATCAAGGAAAACGATCCTGATGACGTGTGCAAGTTTATGTGCACACATGGCCTACAACGAAGAGGCGTTATAGGTAGGTGATGTGGGGCAGAATCTCTGCGTGCATCAACTAAAAAGTGCATGAATGAATCTTTTCAGATTTAAAAAAAAGCAGGTGCAGAAGCGCGTAACACATCACGCTGCGGAGCGAGGGGTCGCAGGGTTGATTTTCTGGTCACCGAAGGTGCTTTTCTTATTTCCTCATTGGCATGAAACACGAATTTTCGCCCACAGACAACGTTCATTTTTCACTCACAACCGCCGACACCGACAGCGAAATTTCTACGAAACGGTCTCTCTCTATCGCTAACGTGGTAAAATTTGCGCTACCGGCACTCGTTGGCCCGCATTGCCGTTTCTGTCAGCGGTTTGGCTACAGAAGGGCGCGCGCTAACGAGAGCAACCACCCCTTCTGTCGGTGACTTGAGCAGCGCGGCAGCGGGGGCGTAAAGGTAGAGCGTCATCCTCGGGTGTAAGACGATCGTGGTTAAGACCTAGCAGCCGGACGATTCTCCACCGGATTAAAAGGAAAACTTAATATTCTTCCAGTGCCCCACAGCTGACTCAAACGGCACGTGTGTATTTTAATTGAATGGAGGCGATATGGTAGAGTACAGTTTACTTATATTACCACGGATTTGAAACCACTTCTTTATTACCGCTAATATGCGCAAAATTTGTGGAGCCCTCTACTAACGCTTGCCTCATAATGAAATCGTGGCTTCTGCACGCTAACCCCTGCCATTATTATTATTATTATTATTATTATTATTATTATTGTTATTATTATTATTATTATTATTATTATTATTATTATTATTATTAAAGGCAAGGGTCAACCCCTGCCATATGGATCCTCACAGTTCCGCCGCATTCAATGGAATCGGAACTACCTGGCAACGAGGCCCTAGTTGCTGCTCTTGATGTCATGATAATGAGTGAAAGTATGTGAATCTTTTCCGTAACAAATGCAGATCCTTGTTGATTTATAACATGTGTTTTACAGGATTACTCAGATGAACAATGGGAGATGTATGTATTCCTTTTCTTTATTTTTTCTTCAACAAGTGAACATATCTTAGCAGGTGGAAATTTCTAAGTAGCACTTGTAGCACTGTTTCCTGCACACGCACAAGATGCACGCGCTGCGCCACCACAAGGCGACGAGTCTCCAGACGCTGCAGACCATCTTATGAAGCAGCAGGTCACTGATACTGTTGTAGAAATTATGCTTAATGGCACTAGCGTATACTGATGTGCACATTGCAATGGCGTTAAACTTCAAAGACAGAACGCTTGTGTCCCTTTTACTGCAGACCTTTAGAGGGAAGTTTCAAAGGCCACGTTTCAACTGTGCAAAAACATCTCGTTATGCGCTCCTCTGGCACAATGTGGTCATCACATTATACAACATTCGTGATGGTTTTTTTACCTATGCTAAGTAATTTTTGTTTCTTTTGCTTCATTTGCTGATATTTTTCTGCATGTACTTTAATAGCGGTACCCCATCTTTTCACAATTCAAGTAATGTAATATCCTGTGAAGGTGCGTAACAGCGCCAAAACATGTTTCTACCGGAGCTCCCAGAAACGTATTCTTGAAGTTGTCTTCGTGAAGGCGTAGTCCCATTTCAGGGTCAATGATCAGGAGACGCCTAGTGACCTGCCAAAGTTTGTAAATGCGATACAACTAATGTCTAAAACCAACGCTGCGGGAATAACTTCAAGTTTTCCAGTGTCAAATCCTTTTAACTTTTGTGTTGCGAGTTTGTGGGGCTTATTTGTTAATTTCGTTTATGTAAGTTCGCAGTTATATGATTAGTTGTAAGGCTGACGTTAACTACAAACGAAGTACATGTATTTAGTTGCCAGGAAGAGGAGGAGGAGAAGGAAAGAATGTATTTTTTCCTTCTCCTCCTCCTCAACCAGACAACCAGACATGCATCCGGTTTGCTGCCCTACACTGGGCGAACGGGATTAAGGGATTGAAAGAGAGAAAGAGAAAGGAAGTGTGGTACGGCTATCAGTGGCTATGCAACACGTGCCTGTACAGTGTGGACCTAAAGGCAATCACAACAGAAACGATATCTTTCTTTCTTTTTTTTCCTTGATATTTGGCTCTTGCCCACTACGGGGGATTGGCCATGAAGCCGGCGGTTAATATAAAGAGGGGAAAAAATTGAGCTAAAACAAAGGAAGAGTAAGGAATCGGTAACGTAAGTAAGAATGAAGTGTTAGAGAATGATAGACTATTTATAATAGAAATGAACCATAATAAAATAATTTGAGGTTTAATCAAACGATATCGCCGGCACAGCCCCAGTCGCAGACCGAGAGGGTACCCCACTACGTCGTCTCCTTCGTCTCCTTCGTCTCCCTAGCGATCGTGCGATCGTTGTCTTCCTTCATATCAGCACCGTGACGTTTCCCCCGGCGGATAAGTGCCGACCCAGCGCCTGCTACGTCGGCATCGCATGGTATGGCTTCAGGCGACCCACGTGGACGACATCACATGACGTCGATGACGGTGAAGCATCGGCTGGAGCAATTTCATAAGCCACATATCAGTTGGCAGGAGCGTATGAAACGGCAATGTCGGTTCACGTCCATACAGGAAATAAAAAAGGGAGCATAGAGCGGTGTCGGGGCGTGACGAGTTATAGGCGAACGTCACAAATGGAAGGGCGGCGTCCCAGTCTCGTTGATCTGAAGAAACATACATGGGGGACAGCATATCGGTAAGTGTTCGGATCAGGCGTTCCGTGAGGCCGTTCGTCAGAGGGTGATGCGCTGTCGTTAATTTGTGTTTGGTGGCACAAGAGCGAAGGAGATCTTCGACAACCTTAGATAAAAAGTAATGGCCTTTGTCTGTAAGAAGTTGCTCAGGAGCTCCGGAGTGCAAGATGACGTCTTGTAGGAGGAGTCCGCGACAGAGTAGTTACTGCTCCGAGGGGCTGGGATTTGTGGTAGAATCCATGCCTTTAACCGCAACGCAACATTGCGTGAAGGCAGGTTCCATATAGGTTTCCCTTTTTTTTTTCAACTATCGTTCGCTGAAACCGGGGATTTGGCATCGAACTCTTAGGAACGGCAGTAGGCGGAAACCCAGATAGAGCAAATGCGCTGTTTATTGCAAAATATAAGCAAAAGTACCCAATAAGGAAAGGCATGCGGCCGACTCTTTCAGAAATATATTGTTTTAATGGTATGAGTAGCTAACAGGCTGTATTTTGGTGATAAATGGACCATGCTACCTTCAGTACGTTGCTTGATCATTACATGTGGAGTAACTGGCGTTGTGATGCAGCAGATCTAGCTGCACATAAGCAGGGTTGGGACGCACAGAATCATTGTGATTGTATACATTCATGACAGATAAAAAAATTGCCAGCTTTTATCGAACACAATTTCCTGCGGGTGGCCCAATAATGAGGCAACATATGTTTCGTCAAAAGGACGGAAAGTTGAGCGAGTTGGTAACATTCCATAATCAAAAGAAGAGGCGTGCAGGACACGGACACAAGAAGAGAAGTGAACACCACGAACGCCGACTAGCAACTGATGCAC
>JABSTT010004873.1:0-19190 GCA_013339685.2 Hyalomma asiaticum
TGGCGATAAGTGCGCAAATACAGCACCAGGACAGAGTAGGGAGAAACAAACGAGGGAGAACCCACGCGTTTGTATGTGGTCTACGCTCCTGCAGGGACAGGAAGGCAGTAGCGCATCACGTCGACAGCTGCACATGAAAGCATGTTCTCAAGCCCGGAGGAGATGCATACAATGTCCATCTGTTAATGTCGTTTACTACTGTCATTCAGTCGTGATTCAGGGAAATCTTACTGCATGCAGACGCATTGGTTTCTCAAGTCGCTGAGAGTTAGGCGCGACGTCACCCACGTGGCTTTCTACCATGCCACCGCAGTACCCATCTCTACGGTAGACAACATTTCATCATAATGGTGGACTACAGGGGTGAATCATGTACAGATTTTGTACAAGGATAGCTGGAGTTAGCAAGGGTTCGGCAACGCTAGCGGGGGTGACAGAAACGCGAAAAAAAATCTACCATTTCGGCTGGCAGCGACTCTCAATGGCCGGCTTGGGGATCAGTTAAGGAAAGGATGTTATTTTGTGCAGCCCATGCTGGAATAACGGCTCAGCGTCCGTGGGGGTAGGGGAGGGGGAATGAAAGAGACAGAGAAAAAACGCCGTACTGGAGGGCTCGAGAAATTTCGACCACCCTCTCTCGCGCGTCGCGAGTATCGGCGGGAAGCATGAGCACGCGACAGGAGCAGGCGGTCTCCACAAGGCAAGCCTCTAAAGCACTACGCACTCAAAAAATATAAAAAGCCACGAGGGTATGAATAGCATGATAGATTACAAATGCGCGTCTTATGCTAAAACGTTAACTATTCATACTGTAATCAAATACAGGAAGATGGGCGAAACACTGAAAAGAATGCATCAATTCACAGATTACTCGGGTGATATTTTTTGTTACGAATCAACTTAGTAATAATGTCCTTTGCAACTGGGAACATATTGTTGCCTGCCTGTCTGGCACATTGCTTCATGTCGTCCGCCATGTTCACCTCTTAGATATTCACATGCGCACTTGCCTTCGTTTGTATCGTGGGGGCCGCCTTTTGCACTTTTTTTGTCCATCAATACTTGGTGTACCGCGTTCTTCATTTCAATGACTGCTTGACAATATGTACGAACTAGCCCAACGAGCTGCCACACAACGTTGTTCAGTGCTCACGGTGCGCGAGTAAAACACAATAGCTATTGAACTGCACACTGATTTCCCTGTAAAGTTATGCTCTTAATTGTGACAACCAGAGGCAGTATTCATAAGAACGCCTTTGGATAAAAATCTTCGTAAGAGAACATTTCATCTTATCGCGATGTGGGACATGGGACAAGGCGTTCTGCTTGAATTTTGGTTGTTTAAGTCTTACGTGGTAGTGTGATCTTTCGGAAATAACTTAATCTCTACGTGATTTACAGGCTTGCTAAAGTAAAAACGTGAAGTGGTTTAGAATGGTAACTTAGATTTTGAGAAGCCTAAATTTTATGTTCAATATTGCAAGAGAAATGAACGTCAAACTTCGCACCGGGACTTCGGCCTCGTGACTTCAGAAGGCCGAATTAATTTTTTTTCTTTCTTATTCTCGCGAATTTTACTCTATAAATGTTGCGAAATTTTCTGTGTTCAGCCTCGGCTCCGAACACAATATGGGTACCTCTTTCTTACAGATAAATTGGTATCTAGGGATTAGAAGACGCCGTCAAGGTCTCTGACGTCTCGCGTATTAGTGCTGGAAGTTCAAAGCAGGGTCTCCACCCGTATTATCTTTTTTGCGCGTTTTCTTGTTTACCGGCGGTCTTCTTCTCGCAAGGTTGGTGCTTTTAGTATTGTGGCAAGCTAATGTACTCATGCGAGAGAAATTGTTGCTTAGAGTCCCTATGGCGGCCCAATCCGGCGACTTTACGAGTTAAGTAGGTCCCAATAAAATTGGATGGCTGCGTTCCACGGTACACTCCCGTCATTCGCGCAAGATTACAGGCTCGAGAGGTGCGCAGATTTCTTGCAATTCAATTTTTACTGATAACCTTAAACCACGCACATGATTTGCTACAATTGTTGGCCGCACTGTGTGTTGAAGTCATCATCGGCAAAGCGACGGAAGCGCATCGTGCTATATCGTGGCCTTCGAGGCCTGCGTGCACTGCCAAGCTTCGCGATATTACCGCCAGGGCAAGGTCGCGTGTACTGTTGCACCATGAATAAGGCGGGTTGGGTGACTTAACGTAATTGCTGTGTTGGATTTCCGTTTCGGTTTCGTGCTTTCTTGGCTCATTATAAATTATTTTCGCATTTGCTGAGCATTTCAATTATCAGGAGTGTGACGAGAGCGCCTCAGGAACGTAGAATCACCATCACCTTGACATGCTCAAAAAGAGTTGGCCTTTAAGGGGTTGGCCTTTAAGGAAGGGCCCAAGGTAGCGATTGAAACGGGGAACTTAGAGCGTACTGCTGCCGGTGCTTTCCAGGTCATTGCTCTGCGCCAGGACGTCGAGCTGATTCTTTGTGGTATTGAGTGGAAACGAGAGACTTTTTTACACATTGCAATTCAGCTTGGTCCCTTTGTGATCACCCAGCCCGTTCCTTTAGCACATAACGTTACGGCGTCAAGCGTTCCGAGTATGGCGTTTTAAATCGCTGAGCACTGTAAATTTGTCGCGCCTTTATGTAAGTCTACTCTATTGTGCAGCCACAGGCGGTTCTGAGCGGGTGACTTGAGCGCTTTCCTCTCTGAACACCTTGTCTTGATCGATGACCAGTACACGAAGGTCATAGTATGTACCGCTCCGGAGCGTTCTTATTACGGTCGTGTGCTGCTTCTTCTGGCCAGCTTTGATTGTTGTTGCGGTCCAACTTTCATTGGCGGCCTGTTTTAATACACGGATGTATCAGCAATGTCGCTGTATAGCTTACGACTACTGCATAATCAAGCTCCCTTAATATCACGCCTAATGCGAAACCAAGTGAGCAACTAATATTCTCAGGTTGGTGACGTAACTTTTTACTGCAGAAAACCATTATCTGTAATCTCACGTTTCTGTGAAACTGCACACCACATTGAATTGAAGTTAGTCGTTGTCTTTCGCGAAATATTTCTTCATCTTTTTTTTTTGCTTTTTGTTTTGATGGTGCTCCTAGGATTTTATAAAAAATCACAGCCCCAATTTGTGAAGATGCAGCTGTACTGAACGAAGTTATTTCGGTATTTTTCTATCACCTATCTATTCGCCTCCCGCCTGATTACGAGGCGTCTTTTCCTTTTCTTTTGAGTGGGAGATCAACTACTCGTGGATCGCTGAACACTCACGCAGTATCTCTTTAGAACACCCGAGTAGGCATTGCACATCTGTATTCAGGTTAGTATAAAACGGTTGCCATGAGAAGCTGAATTCACATCTGTATTCAGGTTGCCATGAGAAACGGTTGCCATGAGAAGGTGAAGGATTCTCGCCATATTATTTCTGTAATATTATTAGTATATATATATATATATATATATAATATTATATATATATATATATATATATAATATATATATATATATATATATATATATATATATATATATATATATTATTGTTATAAGATTCTCGCCAGCTTAAGACGCACAACTATAGTGAATGCAAGAGCATTTACGTCAAAATCTATCAACATGATGGCTTGATGAAAATTATGATCTCATCAGGCCCAATGGTACTGCAGAAAAGTATACATTAATGATTGCGACATAAATTGTTTGGCATACTTTGTCATCAAACGTTCGTTTTCGTTATGCTGCTACAAGTTGGTTATTTCGTTTTTTTTTTGACAATTTTGATCCATGAGATAATCCATGCGGAGAAGCTGAGCTTCATAATTGCAAGAAATCTTTGGTTCATAATTGCAAGAAATTGGTTCATAATTTTGCGACGTCCAAAACTATTATAAGAAACGAGAGAGAAGTCTGAAGGTATATAAAATATAGAAGTTTAAACACGCTGAGAAAGAAAGAAAACGAAAAGTAAATATAACATGGGAAACAACACTGAACATAAAAATATGCAAAAAAACAGAGCTGACAAAAGCAGCAACTGGAAGATTAGGCGAGGATTGCATTACATTGAAAATTATACTGTCAAAGATTACATAGACCCTCACGACTTATATTTACTATAAACAGGTTTGAAATGGCATCCTAAATTGCATTCAGAGCGTTGGCTCAAGTGAACAGTCGTACTACTTTGCTTCACATTCTGCTTATGAAACGGTTTAGCAACAACAGGGAGGATTTGAAGTAAAAAAAAAAAGCTTTTGTAGTAAGAGCCCTTCCACCGTCTCACAAAGAAAAGTGAAGGCAGCAGTTGCCCCAGGTCTACCGCACATATATAACTTTGGTAAATGCTGCCCGTTTAGAGAGAAGTGGTGGTGCGCTGACCATGTAAACGCTGCGATCAATGTGGATTGAGATAGCATTGCTTCCGACAAAAGTAACACTTGTAGGTTAATATCGAAGAAGTTATTTCTGAATTCATTTACCAACTCTTCGAGTCTTCTTCAGGTTGACATCGTACCTTTCGTACCCTTCGCACCTTTATGAATCGTAAATGGGATCAATACCTGTTTGATTGAACGGGCGGCAGCCACGAAATTTCGTCCCAGATGGGCAGGGACAGTGGAGAAAATAGGAGGGCTTACCGAAACATCAGCTAACTTATCCGTTTGAAAGAATGCGTTTCCTATGTCTCATACTTGGGTGATTAAGGAAGAGGATTCGGCGTCAGGATGAGCGAATCATATCGATGCTGATGTCCAGAACGACTATGATCTAGACACTGATTCTTACCGGACGAAGACTGTCATGGGCTGGCCGGGCCGCTTGTGTAAAGTCTGCGGGCCTCATGAGACCCGCAGGCCGCGTGTTTGAACCCCTGCTATAGGGGGACGAGAAGACGGTGCGCAAGAACCAACTCGCTCAATTTAACACAATGGTAGTTTGTCGTAGTTGCAGCGAAACCCATGACGCCTTATGCAATTGCCAAGCAGCTTTACTGCACACAATGGTGCAGACTGGTTGAACAGTCAGCTCTGTATATCAGACACGTGCAGCGGCTATCTCTGCGTCTCAAAATGATTTCCGGACAAATGTGGCTATAAAAATGTTTTGCTTTATAAGAATCCGCGGAATACTTCTTCTCGTCTAGGTTGTGAGCATATTGTTATGATGGGGTGCATTTGGCTCGACGAAAACGGAGAAGAGTCGCCGCCCCGACACGGGCTGCTCCAAGATTAATGATGATGATCCTACATACATGGCGCATACCCTCATAGGGGTATTGGCCAAGACCTGGTAACCTGAGTTTTATATAGCATTTCGCGCGTACCGCTTCATGAAGAAAAAGAAGTGCACTTCGTCCTCTTCTTCGACCAACCTCTGCGTCGCTGTTGCGTGACAATATCACTATCCTCGCTGCACAAGACAACTGTTTCGAGCGAAGCGAATTTGTGAAAATTTCCGCTTATTTAACCCTTTCATACAAGACAAGAGTAACAGTAAATGTAACAGCGAGGAATGTACTCTATCTCGTGTGTCAGACTTCTCCGTTTGCCTAATGCAGCAACCTCTGAGGAAACTTTCTTATGAGAGCTCTTGAGTTCTATGAAAAGAACACTAGATTTTGAAGTAGAAAGAAGACACTAATATTTTTATTGCCGCAGTGTTACTTTACAATCATGGGATCACTCACCAGTCAACATGGTGATGATTCGACTATCCATTGGTGTCGCATGTTGCTTAACCCCTTTCAGGCCCAGTGATCCCATTTGTGATCATCTTTATAGTTCCGCGGCTGACTAAACGTTTTTCTTTCGCTACAACTCGTATTTAGCATCTTCTCAAGGTTGCCACCTGGTAGAGTTGTGAAAATGAAGCCACATACATATAAATGAAGAAATAGTCACTCGCGCTGTGTACGCGATTCCCCGAGGTAACCTCTTCTTTCACCACTCAAGGAAAGGGCGTTTATAGTAGTTTCGTATCAATATTTCGATTTTTGTGCTACCTTTTTAAATTAAAGTTCTGGGCAATAAATGAGCTAATACTTAAAACAATAAAAATAGTGAACAATAATGAATTAGTTTGGTTTATGATCGCTCTTGACTGAAAGGTGGGAGCCAGGCCCGTAGCCAGGAATGTTTTTCGGGGAGGGTCCGCTTGCTGAAGGCCTTGACTATTTGGGAAAAACATATCTATTTTCATTATTTATTTTCGGTAAAAATTGCGGTATGTATATAATAAGGGCATTTTTGAAATGCGACGTTATTAATAGGCTTAAATGTTATGTTATTAGCGCTATACGATGTTATAACACTCCTCCCCCTCCCCCCCAACCTAAATTTTGGGAGGGGCCCGGGCCCCTAGGGCCCTCCCCCTGGCTACGGGCCTGGTGGGAGCGCCATTTCTTCGTATTTTCAGCTACCACGGTTATGAGCATCCTAAGTTTCAAGTACCATTTGCTATATGAAAAAATTAATTTGCTCCTCAAAGGGTTAAAGGGGAACTCGGGGCGCTTTTTTCCCCATATTGTGATATCAATCTTTTCCAATGCCACTGATAGCTCTGTAGCAGACAGCGTGGTTCAGCCTGCTCAGAAACTCACAATAATTTTAAATAACCGCTTGAAAGGTGTGTTCAAACCTACATCGAAACGGGCAGATGCTTCTTATAGCGTATGCGACGACGTCACAGCCTCCCTACCATCACAGGTATGGAGCTGGTGCCAGAAAATTGAAAGCGGCAGTGTCATACGACGATGTATTGAGTTCTGTCAGCTTTTCTCAGGTTGACAGCGAACATTCGAGCGCTGAACTGTCTCTGTTTTGCTCTTGAGCACACGTTTGATCGGGTAGGCAGCGTTGAAGGTATCCAAAACACAGGATGGACCGTATGGGAATGCACTAAAAATCTTTAAAGTCCATTTTTCAGGAAAAACAAAACGACTTGCAACTGTCTGTCCCGGCATCTGTTCCAGCTGTGCACCCCCACTTTCGCTTTCTTTTGTCACTAGAGGGTAGCAGCTGCCCACTTCTTTCGTAGCATGCGCACGAGAAAACGAAAAGAGACTTACCCTGTACTGAACCGAATACTCTAGAGGATTTCCCACTCCTACATCTGTGCCGTAACGCCATGGATGGAACGTTACCGTTGCTTCTCTGTTGGTGACGTTTCTGACAGTAGGTGCATTCATCAGAAGGGGATAGCCTGAAATTTATACGCAAAAATATCGCGGTTGCCATCGCCGCGGTATCGCTGGAGCGGAGGCAGTGTGACAGAAAAACAGTGCAAGAAAGTTTCGCATTATTTCCTTCACCATCACGCACATATCAGGAAAGGCCGTTTTCAACTCAAAGTCGCCCAAAAAGGATTATAGATTAAGCACTATGCATCGAAGCTGTTGAAGATAAACTTCCTGTTTTTTTTTAGGCAGCCCGCTGAAGGGCATTTTAAGGCCCCCTCACCGGGTCTGGCCATTTCGAGCTGCGGAAGGCGCTCAATTGTCGTTATGTAGGGTTTTACGTCCCAAAACCAGCTCTGATTATGAGAGACGCCGTAGTGAAGGTCTCCGGAAATTTCGACCACCTGGAGGTTCTTTAACGTGCACTGACATCGCACAGCACACGGGCCTCAACATTTCGCCTCCATCGAATTGCAGCCGCCGCAGCCGGGATTCGATCCGGCGATCCTCGGATCAGCAGCCGAGTACCATAACCACTAGACCACCGTGGTGGGGCGCGGAAGGCGCTGTTCTCCAACTCCAACAGGATCCCAATAGCGCTCAAGCTTCAAACTGAACGCCGTTCATTTTTTCATCGCAAGCCCCTCGGTCCAACACGTGAAGCGTGACGCTAGGCACAATACAGTGCTTGCGGACGGAGACGCGGCGTCAGTACTGACCATGACACGTGACACTTGTCGAAGGCATACGGCGACCTGCATAACCAATCAGGAGGCTGCACTGTCGGCGGCTGCCTCCTCGGAGGGGACGACCAGCTGTGCGCACGATAGTGCGTACTTCCTTCCGCAGCGTCGGCAACTGGCGAGGTGTCATACCAGCAGTCACTCTGGCCTCGTGAAGCCCTTGTTTACGCCGCGCTGAACATTAAAAAAAAATTGTTTCTGTAGAGCACCCACAAATTGGGGACCGATTGAACACCAGCGAATAACACAATTTTGCTATGCGAGGGAGGGGGGGAGGTGTCTTCAAGCATGAAGTGTCGGCGCTGTTCAAGACATCTTGAACGACAAGACCGGACCTTGGTCCGGGCACTTCAACGAATTCCGCGCACTGAAAGTAGAATACCTGGACGTCAAGTGAAATGTCAAAGGAATGCCATATCTGGCCGCCAAGCACTTGTACAGGACCTCATTGCATACGCTAGTCAAATTTCAAGTGACAAAAAATGTTTCGTTTTAATGTTTGTTCACAGTATCGCTGCAGCTGTGAATTCTAGTAAGCTGACCCGGCTGCGGCGGCTGCATTTCGATGGAAGCGACATGTTGAGGCCCGTGTATTGTGTGATGTCAGTGCAAGCTAAAGTCCATGCGGTCGAAATTTCCGGCGCTCTCCACTATGTCTGTCATAATCACAGATGGTTTGGGGACGTTAAACTGCAGAAATCCACCATTTCTAGTAAGCTGACTTTTTATTTGTCGTTTTCAATACCTACCTTCCAAAGGCACATACAGGACACCGCACGCTTGGTTGTGATACTCCGGCAAGAAGACAGGGCTGCGGTGCTAAAGCGTGTCTCCCTTGCTCTAAAGGATCTTTCACCAGGCCACATGGCAAGCTTCGACTACACACTGGAGGTTCTTAAGCGCCTAATAGTCAGCTCAAAATTAAAGGCTGGTGGGCTAGCTGGGTAAAGCATGTTTTCAAGTGTTAGCGCAAAAAGGAAAGAGCGAGACGGGACATAACACTTTGTTCCGTCTCGCTCTCTCTCCGTCCATCTTTGTCACGCGCTAACACTTGAAAACAATCGGGAGCGTTGTTCTTCGAGCATTCTTTCAGTTTGTTCGTTATGAGCTGGGATAAAGATGTTTCAAGCGGCGAGAAACAAAGGTTTCAGAAGGCAAGAGTCTCTACCAGCATGATACCCACTTGATGTGCCAATGCTGCAGGGCGAAGGAACAACAACAACAACAACAACAACAACGACGACGACGACGACGACGACGACGACGACGACGAAGAGCAATGGCGACGCGCGCCTTATTTGGCGCACTGCTCGTCGTCCCCATTCGAGGAGCCAGCCGCCGAAGCGCCGTCTTGTGATTGGTTCAGGCTGGCCGCCGCGCGCTAACCACAAGCGTCACGTGTCATTGTCTCCAGTGACGCCACGTGCTGTCAGCGGTGCGGAGCGCCGTCCGCCGCACCGTGGCTCGCGGTTCTTGTGAGAAGCCCCGAGAAGAGAGTAGAGAACTCCCTGTTTGAAATGCGAACGCCTTCCGCGGCGCGTAGTGATGCTTCTATTGGGAGCCAGATTCTGAGCCCGCAATGTATACGCGATGCGCTTGTGACTTCAAAATGGCCATACCTGGTGAGGGACCCTTTAAAAGGACAAGCGTTTATTTGGACAGCCTTTAAGGAATCGATAATAACGAGATGAAATGCATGAACGCTTGCAAAACTTTTAAATAGCCGCGTTGTATGAGAAAGTATTGGGCATAAGGTTTACTTTCGTCGCAGAATGGTGAGTTCTTCCAGCCTCGGCGACACCTGCCACGGTCTTTTTGACACGTGCCTGTGTAAATGTCGCAGTACTCCGCCGTCTCGCAGAAGCACACCCGCCGTTGTTTGCAGTCTGCTCCGTATTGGTGGGGAGGACATGCTGCAATAAAACGGGTTGCGCGCGATCTCACAAATTAGTTGTTGAAAATACGTTGAATACCTCGTGTGCGATACAGCTTTAAAAAAATGTTCTTTGAACGCTACAAGTCCAGCAGGGGATATTCAAATTGTAGAGCGTCATCTGTCGACGTCACGGTAAGAGCTATCCGCCATGTTCTTCAGGCGCCGGAAACCGAAACTTGTGCTATCTCAGCTTGTATCGACTGCTGCCTGCTGCTGTCTTGCTGTCGCCCCGCCATCTTTTCCCACTGCTACCTGCTACTGTGCACACAGCGTGTATCCGTGACACGCCGGGAACAACGTAGCTCTGTGTCTAACCAAATACACCAATTTTTTGAACGACGTCAAAAAAGAACACTGTCACAGCCGTGCAGGTGGTCTCTTCGAGGATATTAGCATTACGCGTATTCACAAGTGAGGTCCACGCGCGTAAAATTGCCGTTTAGTTTAGTTTTATTGCGATAGAAATTATATGACAGTCTCGGCTGTTTTTTGCCGTCCCCGTCGCCGCCGTCATGAACCGTATATATATATATATATATATATATATATATATATATATATATATACCAAAGAAAATAATTCGGACAAATGCTTCCGACGACCAGGACCTTCTCACTCCGCAGCGCGTGGCGCCACCACTACGCCACAAAGAGCAGACGCTTCAAGGAGCTAACAGCGAGCTTTATATACACCCCTTTACCGCTGGCAGGACTCAGAGACGGCAGGCGCTTATAGCGTTTCTTCATTACCAGCGAGATGGCGCGAGGAGCGCGACGGGCAGCCGCCTTTGCAACAGAGCGCTGTTCAAACTGACAGTATCCATTGTGACAGCTTATTCGCGCTCGTTCGGTGTATATCTGTGCGTTCATTTCGTGCGTGCTTCACTTGATAGATCGCGCTCATCTTCTGTTTGTTCATTTAGCGGCCTCCCCTAGCTTTGTATGTGTAGCTTTGTGACACACAACTTGGCGCTTAGCCGTGTCCCCAGTATGGGAGACAGAAATTAGCGCCTTTTTCCTTTCCTTTAGAATCTCTACCACCACCACACACAACGTATAAAGCCCTTCGTACCAGGACGCGCTGCCCACGGGAGACGCTCACATAGCAAATGCATGTTTGCTACAATTATACTGCTCCTGAAGCTGCGAGACTCACTCCGTATAGCATGACAGTTTCTTGCTATCGCATTCATTGCTTCGGCCTTGCGGCGAAAACTGACGTTTTTATTTGTCCTGTAATACTAGCTGCTCTCCAAGCGACAACAGCACTGACAGATTTGACACACGCATTTTTAACAGATTTTTGACGGACTGCTACATTACGCACACGGAATCGAGAGAGCATGATGGTACGCTTTTACGTTTGGAGTTGCCTTTTACGGACAAAGGCTCGCGGGCATAATATGCATAAGTCGATGGCGTGCTTTGAACGTACAATAATGTTTCGAAGCGGTGTGCGCATATTGTGCGTCTCGAGAAAACTGTGCGACATGCATGTCTAGGTAGGTCACGTTAGCACAACAAACATTCCGGACACACGTTGTAAGTTTCCCATGCTGCGCCGCAAACCAACCTTCGTAAAAACTAGATTTTGTAAATGACATCGCAAACTTCACATACGTATTAGACGCGTCAGCGGTGCGCTATGATTGAACAACTTAAAAAAAAATAATGTGCGTGCCGTTTATCTCGGCAACGCTTTTATTGGTGGTTGTAGTGTGAATACACGTGATGAAGAGCTCCAAATATTTGCGACCAAGCTTCGGCCGTCCATTGACACGCTCATTGCCAGCAGCAGCAGGCTGTCGGTACCATTCGCAGCATCACAGTGCGCCCGTGAACCTGAGCCTCCCTGGCCCTCAGCAGCGGCATGGCGGCTATACATTAAAGCAAACAAATTAAAGGCGCTTGGAAACTAATATGCAGTGCACTTGCTTGTAAGGCGAAGCGACGGTCGTTTTGGTCCTCATAAGTTAGTATTTTCCTCTCTACACTGTGCTTCATCGCAAAAGAAAGCTGCGGAGAGGGAGAGAGAGCCGGTTGAGGTGAACTTACCGAGCGTCATTCGTCTCATTTTCTCAAGAAGTAACCGAGTGCCTTCTTTGCTCAGTGCCCCTCCACCTTTTCCTAAGGCAAATATGGCAGCAATATGGCGGCGCTAGCAATGTTTCCGTCCCTCAACACACTAATCCTGTCAGCAGAGCATCGGCTCACATCGGCGGACGTGGCGTGGCTAAAGTGTACGAGCCTATCAGCGGTGAAACAACACCGGCCGCTCATGCAAACTCCACAACACGATAGTCTAATTTTCCTGACCCGTCCTGGCGGACCGCTGATGTGTCCACGCATTGCTCCATTCGAGAAAGGCATCAACACCCAACTGCGAAGGGTAGAGCTGTCTGCGACGGGAGGTGCGAAGCAGCACAGCGTCGCTCAGGAACAACGCGGTTTCGACATCTGGCGCGCGTCTCTAAGGGTATCCGTCAATAACGTGGGACATCACATTGTCATAGGGGCTTATCTTAGACATTTTACACCCGGTACTTCACGACAACCAAGGATTTGCTCAAACGCTTCTTCAGATCAGAAGTACACTTGGGAAAGGACAAATTTCGGCGTAATATTAACGTTTCGAAGCAGTACGCATGATGCAGCTGCCTTCCGGTGGGTGTCTTAAGAGCGCAAGACTTCGTTACTGTGTTTCTCGTCGACTTTTGGCAGCACAGTGGGCTCCATAACATTTCGTAGCCGGATGTCGGAGGAAACTGCTGGTTTTCTCGCCCGAAAGCGCCATTAGCGACAGCCTCCCAGCCTCTCCTAAGCTATAGCGCTAGCAGACTATTCCGCGACTGCGCCCCGAAGAACATGTCGGACGATCCCATGTTGCCAAACCACAATGCATTATGAATATCCACTACTGACAGATGCAAAGAGAAAATGTAGACAACAGTAACTGCGACACGAACACGTAGCTCGAAATTTTCATGTTCCCTGCTTAACTCAGCGCGTTTCCAATATGTACATTGAAAACAAATTAGGATACTGCTTTTAAAAGCGTCATAAAAAGCTCACATGCGACGGTTCCCTAAATGGTGCGAGTACTGGCACATGTACAAGAGCGATTCTTGAAAAAAGAAATGGTTAGTTGCTGCTGAGATTTTGCTTATATGCCTGACAGGTTTACTTATGTCTCGCCTTTGATCGGCTTTTCTCTGCACTGCGACGGGATGAAGAAGATAACTTCTAGTCGTTGCTAGTTGTATCGAATCATACAATATTTCATTCTTTTGTTATTCGCTTGAATTTCATAACAAACATCTTTGTAAAGAAACAAAGATGATACTTCAGCGGTTTGTTATCCTTTTTTATTCTGGCGGTCACGCGTTGCAACAAAGCAATTTCATGCAACAAAGCACGAAAAGAAATGGTATGTAACTGGTTGCTTCATTTTCACAAAAGAGCAACACTTCGTGCAAGTGCGAAGGTAACGCGGGCAATTTAGTACAGACTAAGTGAATTGCCGATATGTTTTATAATGCTTTATAAATGTACATAGACGTATCGCAGCATCATTTCATTCTGTGCGCTGTCGGTGCCAGCATTCTTAATCTCGGGACATTGGTGTTCTGATGCACGCATATCGAGTGAATTAAGTCTGCTCGGCATGCTCGGTAGCACAAAATGCTATGGTCAACCGAAGAACGTCAACTGAAGTGATATGTTTTACCGCTCACTCTGATTGCAGAAAGGGCCGTAGAAGCCTGTCCCACATGAGCAGCCGTATGGGTCCGGTAGCACATAAGTATTCCTCTGCAAGTTTCGTCCTTGCGATCCTCATTCGTGTCCGAACAACGACGGGTACAGTGCTTCCGAAGAAATCGTCGCCGCACGCTGAAATGATTTGCAAGGAACACATAACAAATGCAGCCGCAGAAAAGAAACCATCACGAAGAACTAGTAATATAATCGACGTCGAAGGAATTCAGTTCTGCGTTAGCAGCACCAAAAGTTAGCCTATCATCCGCGGATTCAGTTTTAAAGACGATAGCCCTTTCTCGGGCTACCCAAACGCGAGAAAATTTGTCTGTCCCCCCGTCCGTCCACCCGTCACTCGATTCACCCGCCCGGCTAAAACCGATTGAACCGAACGACCAAACCAACTGAGCTACTGGCACTGTTGGCACCGGCTCATACACGTCAGATTATAGAGCTTTTCACAGGAGCCACGGGGCACCGCCATATTGGGCTGTGCAACTCTCGCAAAGGCTCGTGTAGTCTATTTCGTTCCCTCTTTGTTTTCGTCTGTGTGCGCTGGCCCTCCAAGAAAGCCTTCGGCAGTGCTTTATTTTGGGGGGGGGTCACGCATGTCTTGCACAGCCCAGCTGCGGTATGGCGGCGCCCAGGGAGCCTTCCGTGAAAAAGGGTATACAGCGCAAAGGAAACCTCAGGCTTTTTGAGGCAGAATATGTGGACGCAACTGCGATCCGCAGCGTTCTTTCAATTAAGAATACACATTACACATTAGATTGATTTTTACGTTAGTAAACGAGAATGACGGCGTTAAAAATGGCGTCGAAGGGGCGCTTTGCGTTTAAAACACCCGACAGTTTCCGCGGCTCTGTAGCCGGCTCTAAGCCAACAGTAATAAAAGGTCCCAAGAGGTGGCGCGAGAGCAGGGCGAACGCGGGAAATTTGAATTCAGCAAAACCTCCATTGCATCCATTATGGGAGGAATGAGACGGGAGAAGAGTGTGCGGGGTGGGATGGCTAGAAGAGAGGTTGTTACGTGTTAGGGGCGGCAGAAGACTCTCGTCTCTCAACGTCCTTGCAGCGAAGCAAACAGATAAGCGACCATTTTTTTTTTGTAAAAGGCTTGTTCAGCTCATTTCACTAAGCGTTACTTTCTGTAAGAAATGTCTTGTGAGTCTTCATTTAAATCACATAAAATTTTAAAGCTAGTTCCGCACCTGTGAAATATGAGTAAACAGCGTAGCCGACAAGCAAGCGCCGCAACCTGGCGAACACATATTCAATCATTCAGTTTTTTTTCTTCATCTAGTTCATCATCTCCATTCTTTCATCTTTGTTTTTTGTCACTTTCTACAACTTCTTCTTTTGTAATCTTTCTTTTACCTATTTGTATACCTATTTCTTTTTACCTATTTCTATATTACACCCTCCCTCCTCCTCCTTCACTTTCCGACCTTGCTGTGCTATACTGGACATGACTGCGGTATGGTTTACCCCCCCCCCCCCCCCCCCCCCTTCGCGTCCTTCTTTCCCTCCTGATCACCCTTACATCAGTCCTTCTCAACCTTACTTCCCCTTCCCGCCGCACCGCGGTGGTCTATTGGCTATGGTAGCCTGCAGATACGAAGGTCCCGAGATCGAATCCCGGCCCCGGCGGCTGCATTCCGATGGAGCGAAATGTAGAGGCCCGTGTGCTGTGAGATGTCAGTGCACGTTAAAATGACCCCAGGTAATCAAAATTTCCGGAGTCCTCCACTACGGCGTCCTTCGTAATCATAGCTGGGTTTTGGACGTAAAACACCATATATAAATCAAATCAATTCACTTTTCCATCCCCTTGCTAAACAACACTGTACAAGGCTCTGTCATGCTTTGTCCTCTCTCCTGGACTTCAAGGCACTGAAGCACTGAACTCGTTACTTAGATCAAGCGCCAGAGGTAGTCCGGCAGGTCGTCCTCATGCCGCAGCCACCGATAGAGTCTCTTTACATGTTTCTCAGCAACATGACGACACCGCCTGCAAGAAGTGCCTGACAGATACTGGACGCAATGCGTCCGTTGCCCGCATGCCGTTAGTGTCTCACTGAAATCATTTCAAACACAAGCGCCAATTTGCCCGCTAATACCAGAGACCATCATGTCTCGTATGCCATCGTCATATCGGAACGTTCTCATACTTTGGCTCTCATCCCGACCTACCACCTTAGTTGGACTGTTGGATAAGAACACTTTCACAAGCTGATGTACGGCGTTTTCTCTACTACTATCGGTGACTGTTAGACGTGCGGCATACGCCTAACTGTTGCCTGCGTCTTCGCAAAGCTAACACGCATACCCCATCAGGTGCCCGACGCCATGCCTGAGATACATGCCTCAAGGCTAGAATCTGTATTCTGCTGACAGCACCGATAGACTCTTGTGACAATGTACACTCGGATACTCTTCTTTCTCTCTTTTCTCCTTCTTTGTATCCATATTCACCCTTACTCACAGTGCAGGGTAGCAACCGGACGCGCGTGTGCTTAACCTCCCTGCTTTCCTTCCCTTGTTTCTACCTCCACACGCACACTTTCCTTCCGACCGCCTTGCTGTACTATACTGTGCATGGCTAACATGTAAGAAACTGCGCATAGCTATGGTATGTGAGGGCTATGTTAGTACATCCTCGAAACATAACCGCTTCTGTGGCCCACACCTGCTGAGTTCCTTTTTAAACGCATGGATAAAGCTTAAGCTGAACAGCTACGCTCTTAAAATGTCCGTTGACTTCGCAGATTTCTTTGCTCTTTGTTTTAATACGATTTATGTATGTTAACTTACTGTGAGCGTATCCCGGCCGCGGCTGCTGAGTATCGATGGGGCGAAATGTTGAGGCCCATGTAGTGTGCGATGTCAGTTGCACGTAAAAGAACCCGAGGCGGTCAAATTTCCGGAGCCCTACACTATGGCGTTTCTCAAATCAGAGCTGGTTTTGGGACGTAAAACACCTGAAATCCAACTTAGTGTCGTAGGAGAACATGGGCTTGCTCAATAACCTGCCTCCCCGAAAGGAAAATGACGCCTAGCATCTGCATCTTAATGCGCGTCTGCAGCACAAAATGTCTACTCCGTGAAACGCTGGAGGAAGCGCCATGCTAAACTGGCAACTGCGGGGCGCGGGAGCTCAGTCTAAATCAATCCTGTGTTTCCACTTCTTATACTGTGAAAGTCTTCTCACTGATCCACATCACATTGTATGAGGGGCTGTGTGCATTAATTACGCACAGATATCTAGGACAAGAAACACGTTTTACTTACGTTAATGTGAATACTTCCGTTGATTTGTGCTCAGGCGCTCAGAAGCTCTTCTAGCATTTAGAATCCGGAGATGTAGCCTGGTTAATGGCCTGGCTTGCTACTCCAGGTACTTAGCGGTGATTATGATATTTACAGTGATCACGTCTAACACAACACGTACATACGGTCACACTTACTCACACACTCATATACATATATATCCTAGCATTTATAAGGTCAACAGCCTCAATGAAACGCTATGAACTTCGCATAGTGCATACGTATGTACGTGTATTATGTGCATGAGGGCGGCTGCACAGGTGGTGTTACATGTGTGATCGGGCACATCATGACGATCGCTAGGCTACTGGTGTAGCAAGCCGGGCCTCAAACTTGGCTACCATCTTCGGAATACATTAAGATTGCTCTCTCTCTCTCTTTGGTATATTACTTTCAAGGAGTCGCCAGCCGCTAAGACGCATACGCGCTTCGAAACTCGACCGAGTTCTGCTCTTTGCATGAATTACTGCATGTGGGCAGGTTGCGATCCTAAAGAAAGTGTCCGCAGCTTCCGCTAGGTCGCGCAAGGAAAGATCACAGTGAAGCTGGCCGATATTTACTGAACAGGTCACTTGATAGCCATGCGATATATTGGCGGTAACATAAATCACATGACAGTGCGTTACGTGGTTTTAGCGGCAAGATGTCACGTGACATTGCGGTAAGTGCTTTTGGCGGGAACATGTCGCACGACATTGCGTTACGTGATTTTGGCGGCAACATGTCACGTGAAATTTTCTCACGTGATTTTTGAGGGGCCATGTTGCGGCATTACACCGAAAAACATGACAATTTTTCATTCATATGGTATGTGGAGATGTCGATGCATAAATAAGGCACCGGCTACTGATTTTGTTTTTCTCTGGCATGGTTTTTCAAATGAACGCCTGAACGCCAGAAAAGCGGATAATTTGCAGCACGGAAAGGTCAAAATCTACGTCATTTATTGCTACGCAACGGCACTGGACAGAACAGACGACCACGCCGTGCGAACTTCCCATACATAGCGCGTCAAATCGGTTCCATTAACTGGCCATTATTGTCCTCGTGGCGAAAAAGAGCCTATCATCGGACCAACGAAAGTCTAGTTGAGGGTCCGCACCTTTCCCTTGTATTTCGAATGCTGTCGGTTCAGACTGCCTGCTGCTATCGCTGTTCTTACAGCGTTTGTCTGGCGTCCTTCAATCTACACACATGCTAATTAAGACTGCCGCTTGAAAGTGTTCAAGGGCCCCCTGGACCGGTAATTGATTTGTGAGTCAGCGTCGTGTTCGCCTCTCTTCTTGTCCCTGTGCTTGTTTACGCTGTTGTTCATCGTTAGGTTCTTGAGCACGACATGACACTCCCAGAAGGCCGCCTCGCAGGCGGCGACGTGGCTTCCTGATAAGATCATAATCTACCATCCGAGCAGCGGGCACATAGTTATGAGTTAACTGTAACCACTATAATCTGCCAACAGACCAACGGGCATATAGTTCTGACTTAGCTGTAAAGGCCAGGTAGGTTTGAGGACTAGTAAAACCTGGTATGCTTATCATGGCAGGGCACGGAATCTCCTTTGGACGCCGTTTAGAAAGTACACCTGTCTTAGACAGAGCAGCAACTGTTTTTGCAATTAGGCTCTGGCGAAGACCAGTATGAGTGTCAGAGCGCTGACTTAGCGACATCTCTTGACGGACGCCAGCTAATTTTACCTGCTCCTAATCGACGTACAGTAGAACAAACAGTGCCCTGGTGTGTGCCCTTGTTTCTCGGTCATTCACACACGAAAATAAAGCCACGTTACTCACCCATATCGCAAATCTCTCCGCTGAATCCTGGTGGGCAGATGCACTGCCCGGTGATGTCGTGGCATACGCCACCATTTTGGCATTTCGGACAGACGAAATTGCATCCGGGACCGTAATTCCGTCTGCACAGCTGCAAAACAGAGTGATACCAGGTTATTTTTCTTGGCTTCATGCTCCTACGTCGTCGTTCAGAGGAGGAGGAGATGGAGAAAGGGAAGGCAGCGAGGTCAACCAGACGCGTTCGCAATCCTATTCTGGTAGAAAAGAATCAAAAAAGAAGAGAAAAATCAAGAGAAAGAAGAGCCCACTCAGGCAGGCAGAGTGTAAAGAATTACAGCATGTCAAAGTTGAGTGAATCCACGAGTGAATGATGAGTGGGCGAAGCTCGGGAGGTTCATCGTAGATCGTGCCGAGTTCCGGATTAATTTAGTTAACGCGCACGCTA
>JABSTT010004874.1:0-20152 GCA_013339685.2 Hyalomma asiaticum
TCTTTCCTCCCTCCTTTCTCCTCCTCCTCCTCCTCCTTGATTCGACCAACATGTCTTCCTAAAATCATATAACCAAGAAAGTTGAAACGCTGCACGCGTGTGTATGAGTGCCTGTTTTCTGTCTGTGACTCTGTATCCAGTTCGTGCTTTCTTATTCTTCCTAGAAGGTATGCCTGCCTCCGCTTCCTGGAATGGCATACAATAAGCCTTATCGGCGCGGTACCGGCTTGTCTACAATTCACCACGTATCCTGTCGCCATGCATTTTCCATCGGCACATTTCGCTGGAAAGAACGTGACATGTTCTTGCTGAGAACTCGGTTTGTGCACTGGACTGGAGCGCGCCGCCCATTATTAGATATTTCTACCCTTGACTCTTGACTATCGTGAATGCGAAGAGGGCAAACAAAAGCGCCTGTTCCTGCGCGTCAAGTGTTGGCTAAGTCCGTAGTAGCCACGTGAAAGCGTGGCATCGTCTGCTAATCCTCGTCGTGGAGGATTAGCAGATTGTCACTAAATTTATTTGCTGTGTGGCGCCACCGTGTACGGACATTGTGAATATATGCACCATCATGTCGAAAAATAAGAAAATTTGTAAGCTACCCCTGTTTTCGTCCTTTATTCATCTTGGTTCTGTCAGAATTTTGAGCTGCTTTTTCCCTTTTGTAACAGCAAACGCCTTTTCTTTCTCTGAAACACGTTCACCTTTCGACAAATCACACTACTGCTAAAAAAAGAGAGATTCCTGAGGTAAAAAAAAAAAAAACTACGCGGCACCGTTCCAAATTGGCCCGGGTTTTCTTTTTCAACGGAAAAAAAGAAGCACCTCCTTTCTGTTCTGCTGCACGGCAGTGCAAAGAAAGGGTCATTACTTGGAAAGTGCGCTTTTGTGGCGCCGCGCATATTTACAACAGTTCCATAAGTAAGTAATTACAGCCGCATCAAGGGAGCGTTAAACAGATACAATGAAGAATTCCCCACGCTATGCGCGAGACAACCCCCTTCACGTTTGAAAAGTACATGCGAGATCTGCTTTGAAATATCCGGAAAGCAGCACTTGCCGTGTTTCACTGTCCCGTGTCGGGACCTGTCTTAAATCAAGCACTTAATTTTAACGTGTGTCACTGTGAATGGACACATTTCTGGAAGACGTTCATTTACCTAAAATAGCTTAGAGTGCCCGTCAGTCTGGGTGCCATCATGACGTGCCGTAAATTTGAAGAGATGTTTAGCTTCCGTCACCCATTGACAGAAACAAAGACGTCGAACAATATCTGTGCAGCCCATATAAACTGATCAAAACGAAGTGCGATCATGCCATGATTTTTTTTCCAACATGTGCCACGACGAAATAATATGAAGCCTTGACACAACACGGCATGTTATTCGTCTTATTGATGTGCTAAAATACATGCTCAGGAAGTTCAGAGGACTGGGTGATATGGGTGACATGTTTATAACCATACTGATGAGCACTAATGAGGATGTAAGCTACGTTCACCTGTTGTCTTTAATGACACCAAATACCCTTCGAAGTGTTGCACGAGCTCACGATGAACTGGCTCACGCAGCGCACACAGCGAGCGATATGCGAGTAGCGCGAGTCAGCCCGCGACGGCCAACACTCGTCGCCGCCGTCGAAACGAAGAGCGATCCAGGTACTTCAGTTCAGCACGGCTCACCGCGGCTCATTGAGCGAGAGAGCACCGCCTTCCGCTCTCGGCTCTCTGAGCGAGAGAAAGCACGGCTCACCTTGGTTCACTGAGCGAGAGAGAGTCCCAAAAAACCGCCGCTCATTTTTACTGAGCCGGCTCACCTCGGCTCTCTGAGCGAGAGAGAACGCACGGTTCACTGAGCGAGAGCGAACCGCCTCCCGCCCTCGGTTCACTGAGCGTGAGAGAACCGCCGTCCGCTCTCCCAAAGAACCGCCGCTCAGTTTTACTGAGCCGCGGATCACTCGCTCTTTGGAAAGAGCCGCTCAAAAGATCCGGCTCACTCCTGAGCGACCCATCTCTAGCTGCTGCAGCTGCTGTTGCTTCTGCTGTTTGTGGTGTTTCCCAGCTGCAGATGGTGTTCGGTCTCTTGAAGACGCTCGCGACCTGGATCTTGATCGCGAGCGTAATTCTGCTGAAGAGTCTCGTCGGAGCTGTACCAGCGCGGATGGTGTGGCTTGTTTGTCCGAACCGCGCGTGACTTCCTAGGCGGCACGTTTTTGAGTTTTTTCTTACACAGTTTGTCACCTGTTATGTGGTCCTCCCCGCAGATAGCACACTTAGGAGTGCACTCATGTCCTTGTGTAGGTTCACGTGCACCGCAAGTGGGGCACACATTGGCGTCAGGTGTTGGGCACACGTCAGTGCGATGGCCTTTAGAATGGCATACCTTGCATGCCTGTTTTGTAGGCTTGTGGGGATAGCAGACGGCTTCCGCTCCCATGAAATAGACACATCTGGGTAGTGTTTTGCCCGTGAAGGTGATGATGGCTGTCTTCGTAGATCCGAGCATGCGCGCCCGCTCAGTTGTCATTCCCTGGGTGCGCACATGGAGATTGGCCATAAGATCCGCTTGGGAAGTCCCAGGCGGAATACCATGCACAACACCTCGTAGGACGTCCTCTGGATCCGCTACAAAAGAGTGAACGAGTGTACTCGGCCCCTGATAGTTAAATTGTTGAGCTCTCTTAAATCTTTGGCCACATGCTCGTGAGGAGTCGATACGATGATGATGTTGGAGCCCGGGTGGACGCGCAGCATGAAGCTATTGCCGTCGAAATGTCGGTGGCAAGCGTCTATGACGGCGGCAGGTATTTCATACCCAAGTAGGTCTTCTACGACGAGGCCTTTGCGCGGTCTAAGGACGACTTTTATATCTTCCCTTGGCAAGGGCGGCAGAGGACGGTGCCTTCTCGGACGACGTCCATGCTTCACCTGGCTTCCCTGCTTCGGTTGACTGCTTGATGGGTTGTTACAATCCGCGGCTTGAGACGCGGTTCTCTGCTCTTCCACCTGGCTCTTCTTCTGCCGGCGGGACATAACTCTGCCAGCCGTCCTCCGTCCATGGGCGACCGTCTCGGCGTTCCGCCACAATCACACTCTCGGTTTCTGTGGAGGACGAATCCTGGTGCGACAACACCTGAACGTCCATTTCGTTGGCCTGCCCCCGACTCCTGATGGTTCGGTACCAGCCCTTGCCCCTGAAGAGGCATCGATGTTTCCTGAAGAGTGTCCATGTCGATGGAGACGCTACCACACCAATGGGCCCAGCAGCCGCCTATGCGGCGGTGCATTAGGCCTGGCACGGATGTCGACGCCTCGACGTTTGGGCTCGCAGAAAACCAAAAACAGCCACTCACCGCTGAAGGTGGGTGTTCCTTGCTCCCGGGGCTTTTGCGGATCCAATCCAGTCCAAACAATGTGTCAGAAAGGGGATTTTTAACACAAAATACCGAAAAGTTACCGGAGCGCATGGATGTCAGCGCAACCGGCGTTTCCGTCTCGGCGTTCCTCCGGGTCCCTGAAACATTTTTTGACATTGCGTCAGTGGTTAGGCAACAGAATTGTGAAATCATTCACGCCATAAATAAACGAAGCACCATGCGCTAAGGCAGCGATGAGCTTCATCATCATCATCATCATCATCATCATCATCATCAGCCTGTTTAGGTCCACTGCAGGAATGGAATGGAATGGAAAAACTTTATTTGTCCTGCAGGGCGCGCTTAGCGCGTAGCGGGCATCTCCCACGTAGGGACCGACAGGGAGTATCTGGCGGCCGCTTCGTGGGCCTGCTGGACGGCCCATTGCTGGTCGGCGAGGAGCGAGCTTTTGAGGGACCTCTCCCACTTGTCTGAAGTAGAGTCGGGATGAGCGTTTCTACACTCCCAGAGCATGTGCGCGAGTGTCGCCGTGTATCCACACGAGGGGCACGTGTCGGTGGGGTACGCGTCGGGATAGAAAATATGGAACTTGGCGGGGTTTGGGTACGTCTGCGTTTGTAGTAAGCGAAGGGTCAGCGCCTGCGGTCTGTTAAGTTGAAGGCCTCTCCCAACGATTTCCAATCCACCCTATCCTGAGCGAGTTGGTTCCACTTTATGCCTGCAAACTTTTTAATTTCATCGCTCCATCTAACCTTTTGCCTGCCTCTGTTACGTTTTCCCTCTCTTGGTATCCATTCCGTTGCTCTTACTGTCCATCTGTTATCTTTCCTCCTCATGACATGCCCTGCCCAGGTCCACTTCTTTCTTTTAATTGATATAATAATATCGGCTAAGGCAGCGATATTATGCGCTAAGGCAGCGATGAGCTCATTTCTGTCGCTTTCCTCCATACAACTGCTGTTCCTCCTCAACTCGATCAGCTGGGGAGTGCGCGCCAGCGACGACTGCGCCTCCCTCGTCAGCCGCCCTGCGGAGCCCTCCCCAGCGACATAGCGCCCTGATATCTTTACTGACGTCCCCGGCCTCGGCAGTTCTAGCCTCTGTAATAGAGCGCCGGCGACTCGTGTGTACGCCGCCAGATGCCGCGACGATACCGTTGGCTGAAACGAAGGAGCACCTTGTAGTAGCACGTTTTTGCAGTTAGATTGGGAAAATTGCGTGCACGTCAGTTGGTAGGGGGCCAAGGAGCGGCCTCCCATTCCATCGTTCGATACGCGGGGGCGTTTGAAAACGCATTTCGACGAGCCGCTGCGATCTTTTGCGATGCGCGTGTTCAAGGTCTTATTGTAAATTACACACTACGCAGAGCGCTGGAATCTGTCCTCTAGTGATCCCAATGACTCGCTTTACCGGATCACCATGTTTTCACAAAATCATCAAAACAGTTTCAGGCCCCTTTAAGAAAGCGGGAGATAAATGTGTAAGCAAGCCTTCATTTTTAATTACTGACGCCAAAGTAGAATTTTTGGATGGTTTTCCCTAGCCTTGTTGTTTCATCCTCACGCGTTCTCACGCATTTTATGGTCATTCTTTCATTCTTTTTCTTGGATTTCACCATTCGACGCTGAGTTCTTGCTCTACTTCTTTTTATTTGCTCATCCTCACGAGCTTTCCGAATTTATTGACGGTCATCAGTTTCATCCTCGACGTGTGTTTTATCCCTAGGATTCTGTTGCTGTTTTGTTTCCCTGTTCGATTTCGTTCAGAAGGCTTGAGGTGAAATCTTTTCGCCCAGAGTTGAACCGCTTTGTCATGCTTGAGTGTGTACCTTGAGGGAGTGCACATGCGCAGGTTTTATCTTGCCTGCATGCTTTACATATCTTTGTTTTTGTGTGTGTATGTGTGTGTGTGTGTGTGTGTTTGTGTTTTGTTGGACTGCTTGGCATGACGTGGCCAGAACTTGCATGAAAAGGTTTGGTGAAGTGCAAACAAACCTAGTTGTAAGTCGGCACTCGTCTGTGTGATTCATGTGTCTCCTGTCTTCGTCTTGGTCGCATTGCGTCTCTGCGGTGGGCTTAAAAAGCAAGAACGCGGCTCTTTCAGCTCACAAAGGAAGTTGACTTGTCACTCTATGGCGGGGGAAGTTGTAGTTTGTCTGCAGGAAACGGTGGTGGCAAACAAATGGCACCTGTCATTTATTGGCAAACAGTGCCGCGATAAGAGCCTGAAAGGGGAGCTTGCAGTCTTTCCAGCACAGCGCCGCGGCAGGCAGACGCTTCTGCAATGTGTTGACAATGTGTTGCAATGTGTTGACGCTCTCTGCGGTGATGGAAGAATATGGCGAGTCTGCGTACCCGGAAACATGCGCGGTTTTGCTGCGGGTAAAACGTTCGCAGGCTAAGGTCATCGAGCTAGCAAACTAAGCACGAAGTATGCCGCTGTTCACTGTGCAACGCCTTCCCTTATGCCGCCCGACCCTTCTTCCCCTCTTTTTCCTGTTTGTGTGGGGCGCTGACGCTTTTCGTACGATGTATGCGCTCGCGTGGGGAATATGGCGTACAGCGCATGCGTTTTTGTTTTTCTTTTTCAGCAGTGCCCCTACATGGTGGCCCAATACAGCTTCGCTTTCGTCATTTTTCTTGACGACTTACATATGGTCGCAATGTGCGCGCACGGCATGTCCCCTGCCGAGGACGATGCCGCAGAGAGAGGAAATTTCAACCAACCTTCCAACTGGACAGCACTGCTTTGCAGTGTTATCGACAAGCAAGTAAACTACGGAATAACGAGTCGATAAAAAGACCGCTCTGCGGTTCATCGCTGAGCGTGCGCAAGGGTCAACAGCTCCGCTACCAGCAGGCGGTGGTCGCAACATTCAATCAAGAGGTGGCCATATTCGTATCGTCGCTTTCGCGGCAATGTTGTTGTTACGTGGGGTTTAACGTCCCAAAACCAGCTCTGATTATGAGAGACGCCGTAGTGGAGGGCTCCGGAAATTTTGACCACCTGGGGTTCTTTAATCGCGGCAATGTCTCAAGGACAGCAGCGGCCCTCAGTTTTCTGGGAAAGCTCATCTTCGAAGCCCCAACAAACGAGCGAAACCTCGTCGAATGCTAAGTCCTATTCTTCAATTGATTTGTACTGACATGATACCCTATATCCTCTGACAATACAGTGGCTTTGTAAGATGTCTAAAATGATGACCTGTATGGATTATACGTGAATTTTCTAATATTCGAATAGTCCCTTGCATTTGCTCACATAAGGTCACACGATGCCTTATTAATTTCAGCAAGCCAGGAAATTATTTTGAAATTATTTGATTTCTTGAATAGTATATACAGCGTTGTAAACATAACAGCCGAAACAACTAGTCACCGAGGCGACTGACTGATCACTCAGTACTTGAGACAATCCATGAGCAGCCAACGGGAAAATAAAATGAGAGGAAATCTCTTCATACTAAAATATCTTTTTCGGCTACAGTATCTGGCCGAACAACTCGAAAAGAGAAGGCTACATTTTAAAGCGAACGTGCAAATAAGTTCCATGAAGAAAAAAAGAGCGCAAGAGAACGGGCACAAAAAAAAAAACACGCACGAAGGACAGGCATTTCCAGCATGCAAAACAAACTTGCCCACATCGAGCCTCTGCTCATTCAAGTAAACAGATTTATCAGGACGCTTTATTTTGAAGAAACTGGTGTTTAGATGCATCAAATACGAAAATTTCGCGCAACTGTTAATTCAATTCCCAGTTAAAGCACCGAGAAAGTCCTGCAATTATTCGCCATTGGAATAGTTACAACTGAGGGTTGTATGCACTACCATTATTTGCATGCTTGGTGCGCGGAATCGAGGACGAAAATATGGCATGTCTTTAACATGTAACTCACTGAACGGGATATTACTTCTCTGTTAGGCAGAAGGAAACTCACTATTCTTGGACCTCGTTTAGTAAGGGAGCCAAATAAGTTAGTTACATCAGCTTCCATGTTTTTCAACAGCAACCTAACTGACGGAGAAATAAGAAAAAAAAACGTGCAAAGCCCGATGAAGGTCATAGGAAAAATATTAGCGTGCAAGAACCATAAGAAATCTTTCTTTTACAAACATTTTTTTTATCCTTGATGTTCTAAATCGACCGCTAGGCATGTAATATTGTCAACTCAGTGTAGCAAGCGATCACGTAAGGTTAAAACATATGACGTTTCAGCTTGCAAAAACCACTGAGATACAGCTAGTAGTAGTTGATAATCTAGTATTTGTCAATGCGGGGGCTGTATCAAGTAAGTACATTTTTGAGCTCTTAAGTTAAAAGCTTATGGCGAACGTCATTGACACAGGAAATATTGGACCTAATACCGATCCTTGTGCCACTGTGATGCCCCGAGGGGCATCGGCGGGGCGAGACACGGGAACGCGGGTAGCGGGAATTTTTCGCCTTCTGCAATGCTATTTTTCGGTTGCCACTGCGGTCAGAGAATCGCTGGGGCTTTCGTTACCCGCGAGTTTTGTGGAAACCACGCTTTGACAGCAGAGCTGACGTTTTCGCGGCGGCCCCAGTTGAGAGTGTGCATTAGGCGGCGACCTTGAAGACGACAGAATGCCGACGTCAAAGCGAACCCAGCGCGCTCATAAGTGCTTGAACAAAGCCAACGGAGCGTCCCCGGTATGTTTCGATCACCATGCAATGCAGTAAGCAGAACTGCTTCTTGGACGCGCACATACCGGCCACAAAGGAGCGACTGCTGACAGGAGCGTCTTTTCACCGGGCACTTCCAGCGTGAGGGCGCCTAGACGGTGCCAAATTGCTTGCACCTGGAGTGTTTCGGAATGGAAGCGGTGGTAGCTAACGCTCGTTACTGTAATCCGTACACAAGTGTCACCGGTTAGGCTGTCCGACTTCCTGTCAGAATGTTGAGTTTTGTGTATGTTTATATTTTGCTTTCTATATTTTTGAAGAGGAGCTCGTACTGCGTTACACTGTGGAGGCGAGTCCCAAACAATAGTCGCACGGCGGGTTTTCCAACAGCGACGTTGCCGTGGTGAGGTGGGGCTGTCAGGGAGAAAAACTCGTCTCGGGACAGAGGACAGGGCAGAATTTTGGAGATTCGAGAGACTCGAAGAGAGGCAGTGACCTTCTGTCATGTGAAGTGAGCTTCGTTTGTGATCCCTCGTGCAAGCCTGGCCGTTCGGCTCTCCAACCTCGGAGAGACGATGTAGTCTTTGCGAGAGCATGATGCGAGCAGCAATGATCGGTGAGAATCCGTGAGCTACGGCGATTTCGAGGTCGACATGGACGCGAGGCGAACTCTCGGAGCGATCGGACGCACGGTGTATCGGCTCCTGGATTTCTCGGCAATTTCGCTTCGACAAATGCTTACCGGCCAACAATTTCTGCACGAGTGGGTGTATGAAGCTATTAGGAACGCGTGGGTACCACACTCTGCGCTGGACGCCTCCAGATTCTCCCAGGAGAATTTTATTTCTTCCGAGCCACGCCGGTCGCCACGCTAATCCTGAGATGCTTAGCACGCGCTCGGCTCCAAGCCCGGGCGTTGCAGCGCAACGCCGACCACTGTTTCCATCTTCGTGCCCCGGCTGTCCACCGGCATGGAGTACGTCGTAGAAGGTCAGACCATCTCCGAAGAGGAGTTGTCGGACGCCTCGTGGCAGACGCCCGGCTACCGTGCCCAGGAACGACGCCGACGCGAACTTCAAAACCAAGGCAAGCCCATTGTTGATCCTAGTGTGTCGGATCATAATGCTCGCACTGCTGCACCGAGACCTCGACACCAAGTTAAGCCACGTCCGCCTCCAATACACCGACGTGCACCGCTCCCCTGCTTGCCGCAGAACACCATCCATATCGTAGGAAGGCCACGAACGCTGATCGACCTGTCGAAAGTGCCACCGTGGCAACTGCATGACGCCCTGCTCAAGGCAGCTTCGCTGCCCGATCAGCCACCGGCAAGTCGGGATCGTGTACGGACGCACCCCACCATTAATACTTTAATTCACACTAAGTGTCATCGACTCACACCGTGCCCGGGCCTACCTTCGAGTCACGTTTATTAAAGTGGGCGCGCAAGCCATCGAACTTCATGTGTACGCCCCCCCTCCTGATGACGCCGTGCGAGGCATCATGTTCAACGCATTCGACGTCTTTTCGGATGACGAAATATTCGCGGACCTACAAGCCAGCAACCCCGACATGTCTGTTGTGAGTGGCAGACGCATGGGCCAAACCAGGCACATAGCGGTGGCACTCATGAGCAAGACCCTTCCCAAGTGGATATTCTACCACGACACCGACCTCAAGCTCTACCCGTTCTACAACAGAGTGGAATCGTGCTACAACTGCCGCAAGGTCGGTCACCGCACGGACGTTTGCCCGCTACCCCGCAGGCTGCGTGCCGTCGCTGCGGTGAGGACCTCTCCACCTGCAGAGGGCGAGGCACCGACGTGTACACCGGGCTGCATTGTGTGCCGTGGGGCACACAACACAGGAAGCTCAAATTGCAAGTACCGCTTCATTAAGAAGAAGCCACCTAAAACGCAAGTGCAGCAAAGTGTCCAAGAACCTGCATCAACCACTCGACGCAACCCGTGCCGTAGCGGCAGCTGCAGCAGCCGCTCACAGTCCACTCGAGACTTCCACCTCTTTTCCACCACTCGAAGCCAGCGACGGCCAGGACAACCGCCGTGACAGGTCCAGATCTTGCACCCGGCCGGCGCCCAAGATACCGCTCAGCTCATCGCAGAGCCAGTGGATCTCGCTCCCACGCACGTCGACAGAGATCCCGTTCAATCCTACGAGCCCCTTCAAGATCCCATTCGTCTAGCCAGGGCCGCGGAGCAGTACCTAAGACGGTAGCCTGGCAGCGGGGCCCCCCGGCTTCGCTGTTACCATCGCATCCACAGGTGAGGGAGATGGCAAAGGAGAACTCTGCCCTTAAGGCTCAAATTTCGGCCCAGCAGTCCCAGATAGCTAAATTGACTACCTACATGCAGTCTCTCGCAGCCAAAATTGACAGAGCACTCGTCACCCACACACAAACAGCAACACCCACATCATCACAAACACAAGAACCACATTGTCCCCCACATGCAACTAGGAATATGGCGTCGGCGCCAGCACAGCAACCTCAGAGCACCAATAAACGCAAGGCCACCACGCCAACCGCCTCACTTCATGCTGAAGTTGACATCGCCACGACAGTAACAGCGGCAGTCAAGGCAGCCATCTCTACCCTAAAATCCGAATTAACATCTGAACTTGAAACGCGTTTCAACACGATCCACCAAATCGTCTTACAAGCAGCTAATTCGTTCACTGTTCTGAAGAGTTCGACTGAAGCTGCCCTGGCCGACTTCAATGTGCAGTTAGCCGCTCAGCGCAAACCTTCAGCAAGCAGGCAACCCCCAGCCACAGCGTCAACGGCTACTTAGCCATGGCTTCACGCCAAGCGCTTACAGTTTGGCAATGGAACGGTAGGGGCTACCGCAAGAAGAGGGGCCACCTGCAGCAACATACCCAGTATATTCAGAGCCAAGCACAATGTGAAGAGGATACGCCGGATGTAATAACTTTGCAAGAAACTAACAGCCCCGCTAGCCTAGCAGGATATGTCTCATACGATCAGAAAATAGACCTGACCGGTACCGCACAACGCCTCACTGCCATCATAGTACATAAAAGCGTCACAGCGATTCAGCATGAAATTGAAGGCACAGACATTCATCACACACTGGTGGAAATTGTACCAAAAAGAAGAGGAGACAAACCACTGTTTATTCTAAATATATACAGCCCGCCTGGAGACAACGGAACAGAGCTCTCTCACATCTTCCGAAGTGTGTCGCGTCTGGCCAAGGGCGCGATGCCGCTTATACTGGTTGATTTCAACGCCCATCATCCCGAATGGGGATATCTCAAATCGAACCCAAATGGCATCCGTTTATGGGAAATCATACACGACTTGGGGTTCAATATCCTGAACGACCCTCAGCAACCAACGCGATCGGAAACAGCGTGTGTAGAATACTACGCCGGATCTCTCCCTGTGCAGAAATACACCGGGTGCCCGATGGCAAAACACGACTCACACATTGGGAAGTGACCATTACATTCTAGCGATAACCATCTAGATGACCACTAGCAACACAAATAAGCGAGCCATGTCTCACCTTACAGACTGGGATAAGTTCCGCCAGCTCCGAAAAGAAACAGCGCCTGAATCCATATCAGACCTAAAGGAATGGATTAGTTCGTTGAGTCGAGATGTGGACCGCACAACGTACAAAACGGCGATTACTCAAGAACAGCTGTCTACAGACTCCCGCCTGCTCCATATGTGGGAAGTGCACGACAGCCTCATGCGCAGGTGCCAGGGGGCGACGCCAGCGTCACAACAACAGGCTTCGACGCCGTATTGCAAGGCTTAAACGCGAAATTGAAGCCCATTCTGCTGACCTCGAACGCCAACAGTGGGGCCAAATCTGCGACAGCCTGGACGGGCAAATGGAGTGCAAGAAAACGTGGCATCTGCTCCGCCACCTCCTTGACCCCGGCAGCTCAAAGTCGGCGGCACGGAAACAGCTTGCGCGAATAACCCACCAATATCAGGCACAGACGACGAGCTGCTGCAGGAGCTCACCACCCGGTATGTCGACAGTTCCCAGTCACAAAGCAGTATTCTAAACTTGCCAAAATACACGGCGAGCGTGGAAACACCAATGAAGAGTTGGATGCCGATATATCTGAGGCAGAGGTTTGTGCTACATTTCACAAACTGCGCACAACGTCAGCACCTGGTCCCGACGGGGTAACCAACAGGATGCTCCGTAACCTCGGTGAAAAGTCGGTAGGGGCCATAACTGAATACATGAATGAGTGTTGGAGAACAGGCCACCTACCACCGGAATGGAAACACGCAAGAGTGGTCTTTATACTAAAGCCAGGAAAAAAACTCAACCTCGAGAACCTACGCCCTATCTCACTTACCTCTTGCCTGGGCAAGCTTATGGAGCACGTTGTGCTTTGCCGCCTGCAAAATTTTGCGGAAGAACACAACTTACTTCCCCCCACTATTCTCGGCTTCAGGGCTCATCTGTCTACCCAAGATGCCCTCATTCAGTTGCATCATGGCCTCCTACGCCCTGGGAGTGGCGCTAATATGAAGGCATTACTCGGCCTGGATCTTCACAAAGCTTTCGATAACGTGAAGCATACGAGCATTCTAAACAGCCTAGCCGAATTACAACCCGGCGAGCGTGTATTTAACTACATCCGCGCCTTGTAATCCGGCCGAACAGTTGAACTCTCGGTAGGCAGCCTTCATTCCAAACAAATCACTTTTGGCGATCGCGGTACTCCGCAAGGAGCTGCATGTTCTGTCCCCCTTTCTGTTCAACCTGGCCATGAGGTCACTGCCTCCCAAATTCGACGCGATACCCGTCCTGCGACACACCCTCTACGCAGGTGACATCACGCTCTGGACGACCATGGGATACGACGGTCAGATTGAAGAGACCCTACAGAAGGCTACGGACACGGTCGTCGAGCACGTCACGGGTGCGGGTTTAGAATGTTCGCAGAGCAAATCAGCGCTGCTAGGACTCCGACCCCCCCACCCCCCCGACCGGCGCAAAATCAAAGCCCCCTTGCCCAGCATTAGCGTGTGTGTCCACAACACTCCAATACCCCAGGTCGACAACATGAGGGTACTCGGCCTCATCGTACAAAACAACCACCATAATAATATTACAATGGACCGCCTTACCGTAACAGTGAACCAGACGGCCCAGCTCATATCTCATGTGAGCGCACGCAAGCGAGGCATGAAGGAAAAGGAATTACTCCAGATCACCCAGGCCTTCGTTTTGTCGCGCATCACATATGCCCTCCCTTATTTGCACCTCCTACAGTATGAGCGAGCCAACCTAGACCGCCTCATACGCAAAGCTTATAAGGTGGCCTTGTGGCTTCCCCGCAATGCACCTACGGAGCACCTTCTCAGTCTTGGAATACATAACACCTTAGAACTGCTCGAAGCACGTCGTACGGCGCAAATTTACAGATTACAAGGCAGCAGGACGGGTCGGTGGATCCTTAATAAAATCGGGCACAAGGTATCTGCAACTGGTAACAATCCTGTAACCATCCCCCCGAACATCAGAAAAAGATTTCTGATAAAGCCGCTGCCAAAGAACATGTTGGCCAACCACAGCGATGGCAGGAGGAAAGCGAGGGCCATATCCTTGGACAGGACCACGCGTCAAACTCCGAAGCCGCGTACGTCGATGCCGCCCATTACCGTGGTTTAAACCATGCTTACGCATTGAGTGTGGTAACTTTCGCCGGCAACAATGCAGAATCGCCCGGTGTTAAAGCAGCTGCTTCCGTCCGTGCACTTAACTCGACAGAAGCCGAAGAAGTGGCCATAGCCCTAGCAGTGGCAGCCGGGTACACAACTATACTCAGCGACTCAAAAGCCGCCATTTCGAACTTTGCACGTGGAATCGTAGCACCCATAACGCTGCGATTACTCCTCCCCCCTCTCCTTCCAGACGAAGATGACACACCATGCCCCATTGAACTGATATGGGTTCCGGCTCACGCGGGGAACCCGGGAAACGAGGCGGCCCACCAATGTGCTCGAGGATTCGTCAGCCGAGCGGTGGAGCCTACGTCGGATCCGGGCGACCATGAAGAAGCCCTTACCTCATATCACGACATTAGCCACTATTATCGCTTGTCGAGGCAGCTGAAACCACCTCCGCACCATAAATTGACCAAGCGCCGGGAGGTGATCTGGCGCCGACTACAAACATATTCTTTTCTGAACCCGTACATCTACGCGCGCATATACCCTGACATATTCGACCCACATTTCCCGCAATGCGGCTCAACAGCCACACTTAACCATATCCTCTGGGACTGCAGAGAAGACCCACCCTCTCCCGATCTCCTGGCCCCTCCCTCACCTGAGGGGTGGGAGGAGGTTCTGACCTCCACCAGCCTTAGAGTCCAGCTCCAGGCCATACAGAGAGCTGAGGAGGTGGCCACCAGGCTCGACCTGGCGGATCACCTACCTCGGTAATTGACGACAATAAAGTTTTATCTCTCTCTCTCTCTCTCGAGGTCGACATCCGAGCTTCTAACAAAGCACCAGTCCGCAGGCGCGGCGACGAGACCTATGCGCTGATGGAGTCCACCCAGGTAAGCGTTCCTTTCGTTCGCGGCAGCAAGCGTACTTGAAGACATTGCGCCGTTAGTTCATGAGCTGTTTTGCACTTGTGTCGGCCGTTCATTGACGAGTTCGCTTGCCCTGTTAATTCCTGTGCTGCACTATGCCTTTACGTTGCTCTTTGTTTGCCTTGCATCATTACGTTCGCTACTAATTGTAAATTGCATACGTTGATCATGTTCACATATTAAATTCCATGTTTTGTTGACTTATGTTTAAGCCTGCTGCCACTTTTCTTCCCGGCCCCAGCACGAATCTGGTTTGGTTAAATGGTTGTTGAGGTGTGTGGCCAGAGGGAGTGAGCGAGTATAGTGGGATTACGTGAACGGAGTCGTAGCGTAGTTGTGGTACTTTTGAAGTGTTGCGGCGAAGAACCGCCTCCCCCTTTGCGCGATGTAGGGACATCTCAACATTCCTGAGTTTACTTGAGCGAGTTCCAAATCAGACTTATCCAACGCAACTTGCATTCTGCATGCCTCGGAGTAACTGCAGGACTAAATGGCATTGGTCCAAACAGCACCGGGTTTTTTTTTAATTCATCTGGTTAGAAGTGTGAAGTGGCAAACCGCATAAAAAGCTTTTTCAATATTAAGAGATATTTAACCATATTTTTCAGCTTAAAGAAGTCAAGAGTTTGACGAAAGCTCGTCTGGTCAGGAATAATCATAGTCAAAAGGTAAAAGCAAGACCGTGTTATTTTTAAAAGTTTTTTTGGTCGGCGTCTTGCTTTTACCTTTTGACTATTTTTCAGCTTAATAAATGTGTCAGCAATTATTCGTGAAAGGGTCCGGATGGTCGTGTTTCTGAGTTTAGTGGAGACAAAACCATGTTTCGGGAGGCCTACCATGTAATGAGGACGGCATTTTTCTGTTCCGCAATCGGCTTAATTCTTTTAAAAAAGAAGTTGTAATATGTTCAGGAGAGATAGATCTGGAGCTGTTAGAATCGCAATCGCAGGCGAATCTCTGTTCTTCCTCCAAATATATCGAAAATTTGGTGAAAGAAGCGCCTGTGTAATGTAGCGAACAGGTAAGTTTGGGTGAGGAAACCATACATATGAAATATATACTAAAATGTCGTCCTGTATGTCTACTAGCATGTTAAGTTGGAGAATGTCTTCCGGAGTTTATCAGGACAATGCCACGATCAATTCACAAAGGGTTTCAAAAATGTGCTTGTTATAGTGTCATTTTCAGCTTACGTACGTCAGGTATGCTGCCCGCTGTTCCCGGCTGCGCCTTCTATCACGAATTCTTTACAGCATTTCATGCGTATGTGTACATCGATCATTATACTTTATTTTGAAATTATCATCAGGGTAGTAGCATGTGCAAGTGAAGAATCTTCGCAGTGGCGGGGAAATAAATGCCTTTCTATTAGATTTCGTCGACACATTGGCGTCTCTGAAAGTTTTGAATGTGCGAGAGTATCGTCATTTCGGCACTCAGTTGACATCATGACAACTGAAGGCTGAAGTAGGCCGCAGATGCTGTCCTATACTCATTTGGCGACGGTCCGCGCAAATGCGTCACGTGCATATTTTCGTTTCGATACATATATATATATATATATATATATATATATATATATATATATATATATATATATATATATATATATATATATATATATATATATATATATATACACACACACACAAACAGTGAGGCTCCGACTCCCTCCCTCCTGCCCGTCGAAAGTTCCGAGCCCCCCGCCGAAAAATATTTCTGGCTACGCCACTGGCTATAGGGACGTTTCCAGGGAAAATGTTGGGGACCGTAATCCAACAAGCTAGGGAAGAGCTGACTCCTAGAGACCAGGGGGGCTATCAGAGATCGGCTGTTCGCTCGAGAACGCTTTCCGAACACTGACGTCAAAAAGTGGGTGGTCCGCGATGGCTTTGAGCAATGCTTTGAGAATGGGAGGAGCGCGGCCGGCGCGGTCCTCGGATGATGACGTACTCCGTTTGTCGTTTGCTTCTGAAAGCCAAAATGTTTCTCCAGAGAAATTAAGAAATCTGCTTCTTTTAAAAACGGTGCTTTCTTCTTCTCAGACGTAAACACGCTCTTAAGCATCAATATCGTTCTCTGCAGGTTCGCTAAGCGGTGTCGCGGGCGCGAAAAACAAGAAGCGTGCGCGTAAGTGGTGTCATATCTAAATTTCGTGTCGTCGTCTGCTGCTGCCATGTCCTCGCACAAAAACGTGCATCTCGGCCCGCGGGTGCTCAGAGGCAGAGGGAGCTCCTTCTCGCATTTTTGGAGGTGCACCCCAACTGTGAAAGCCCAACAAACTCTTCACTGCCGACAGCGCGCTGGAAACTTCCAGGAGCAATTAAAGAACATCAACATGCGCAGCTCTTTTCTCTCCATCGCAATTCCACGGGCTCTTTGGCACCCGATTTCCGATCTCTTGACCATTCCCTCGCCTGGAGCGTGGGACACTGTTCACCGCGACTCAAGCCTGGAGAAACAACTCCAGGCTATCAGACGAGCAGAGGAGGTGGCGGCGAGGATTTTTCTTTCCTAAAATAAAGTTGTTCTCTCTCTCGGGATCAAGTTCGGCGCACAGGCAACGTACTGTTCGCTTCGACAGGCGAAATTGACGCCGGAATTCACTTCCTGTCAAATCCTCAAATACATCGCGAACCTCCAGCAGCTCCGCGTCCTATTTCAGCGAAGACAATGCGAGGTCTCAGCGCCCAAGTGGACCGCCATTCCCCTCTGTGACGCAACATTGCGCAGCCGCAGCCGCCGTTTCAATCCAAGCGGAGCCGCTGCGGCGGCCGCTGTTCGCAAAGTGTTCGTAAATCGTTCGTAAACCGTTCGCTGAGCGAGCGGCCTCGGGAATCGTTCTCCGCGTAGCAGACGACACGCTCGGTTTGAAAATGATTGACAGGGAATTGACGTCAATTTGACGACACCGAAATCTCGGGGCCCCGGAAGGTTCGACGTTCCACAAGTCGCTACAGGTGGCGAAAAAAGCCAGCCGCGGCGCGTTCCATCAAGTTGCGCGTAGAGTGGAACTACTAACCTAGCCCCATATTTTGTTTGAAATTTTCCTGCTAGGGGCTCTCAATAAGGCCAGAAGGCGTAGGCGTCAAAAAAAAACAAACATGTCGCATCTAAATAATAATGATGATAGTACATGCAGTGCCAGCTCTTGATCGTGTATCTTAGTTTAGGACGCCACCGCTACTTTTATTTTTCGTTGCACTGTCAACGGTACAGTTTCTCTTTTCTAATGTGGTTATAGGTAGGTGTACCGTGGGCACGCCCCGCGGATCAAGACAGCGGAGCGGCGCTGGCCAATCGCGTGCGGCGATTCCGAACGCTCTCGCTAAAATGCCATCTCCGATAGCCCCCCAGGTGCGCAGTTTGGTTGTGAGAGCTGGCGGGCTGAATAACGTGTTGAACGGAAGAACAACAGAAATAGAGAAGAGGTTGTAGGTGAGTTGCGCGAAGTGTCTCCCCAGGCGCAGATTGTGGCGTGCACAATCTCCGAGGTACCCTTGAAAGACCGAAACATGCAAGGACCAGTTGTCACCGCGAACGAAACGACTTGGCGGATTAGCCGAGATAAAGTCTTCGAGGTTGCCGACATAACCAGAGAAGTGTGGCGGTTTCCAGAGAGATTGAAACAACTGTGGTCGTAAACTTGGGCATGGAGTGAGGACGTATAAAGGGACGATGGCCACGGTAGGAAGGGACGAAACATCTCTGAGGGCCCCTTCGGCACACAGAATTGGTAACAAAGGGAGTAGGGCAAAGGGGAAAGAGGAAAAGAAATGGCAGTGCGGTTTAATAAGCTGCGTAAATATGCAAAGTGGCAGAAAACTGGCAAAATGGTTAGAAATAAAGGAGCAGTTGAACAGAGAACAGAGAACAGGTAGGGGTGCACACCGTTACAGAAGCGCACCTTCGGGACTCGGAAGAACCACCAATTATTGCGAATTATGTGTGGGAAGGGTGCAACAGGACAAACTCAGAAAGAAGTGGGGGGACCGATAGCTAATTCATCGGGAAGCAAATTGGTGTAGGGTTACTTCGAAATGGGAAGAGCACCTCTGGGTATCTGGAATTGTAAGCGGGAAAAAACGATGTTTGGTGTAGTTTACATGTTGACCGGAAATCACTGCAAAGAGAAAAATCAGGGGATAGTGAATTGCATAAGAAAGGATATTTAGAAATTTGGTAACTGGCCGGAAATAATCCTGTTAGGAGATATGTTCATATGCACGACCTCGACGGATATACAGATTATAACGGGAGGTTGATGCTAGAGTCCTGCGAATAACATAGTCTCGATAGAGTTAACGTGAGTCCTAAGTGTGATGGGCAGGTAACATATGGTAGGTCGGAAGCAGGCAGTCAACATTCGATTACTGCCTCATGACAGAAGGAACTCACGACAAGTTGAGAGAAATGAGCATTCATGAGGAAGGGAGTAGCAGCCTGGGAAGTGATCACAAACGCATAACTTTGCGAATGGGCTATGTAGACTCTAAAGAGAGCACCGAATTAAAGGCGGGAAGCTCTTTTCTAAGTGAAAAACAAATTAGGAACACAGTCTCAACGATCGAGGACATAGTGAGCAGAACAAAAGGCAAAGTGTGGGATTATAATGAGCTTCTCTATCTAGTAAGGAATGAAATTACGAAAGAGAAAAAAAAAGTCGCTGGAGAGGAAACCGAAAGCCAAAACGATGGTGGAACAGGGAAATTCGGGACGAAATTGAGAATCGACGGGAAACACACGAACACAGAGGCAGGCAAAAGAGGAGCAGAGGCCACAAGACGAAGTCAAGCAAAAATGGGAAACATACCTCGAGAAAAAAGGCCTGGTACTGAGTTTCGTTGCAGCCAAGATTAAAAACCAAAGTGAACGGTGGATATCGGACATTCGCGAAAAGAAGGACGCGTCTAAGCTTTTCTGGAACCACCTGCAATCGCTGAGGAAGAAAACTGTTACTATGAACGGCATATTGTGCATGAAGAGGAAAATAAATTGGAGAGGTACGACGCACTGACTTATATTCGAAACGTAACAGCCGATTCCTTTAAGAATGAGGAGCCTTCCTTTACGACGTGTAGGAGTAGCAAAGAAAAAGAGCCAGGCCTGCACGGAACCGCAGGACAGCGACAGCCTAAGCTAGAGGAGCGACCTTCTTAGATGCCATTTTAAACGCTTAAGGAAACTAGTGCAAGTAGAGAGAGAGATGATGGGCGGAAGGCAGGGAGGTTAACCGGAAGGAAAATATCCAGTTTGCTACCCTGCACTGGGGAAGGGGTGAAGGGAGACAGAAAGGGATGGAAGAAACGAATAGTAGAGGTGCAAGTAGAGGTGGTATAGATATCCCCTGCTCGATCATTGCGCCAAGTAGGCCACAGGCAGCAACCCACGCTTTCATGGCGATAAGTGCGCAAATACAGCACCAGGACAGAGTAGGGAGAAACAAACGAGGGAGAACCCACGCGTTTGTATGTGGTCTACGCTCCTGCAGGGACAGGAAGGCAGTAGCGCATCA
>JABSTT010004875.1:0-20115 GCA_013339685.2 Hyalomma asiaticum
TTCTTGTATTGCTTCTGATAGATGAAGTGAACGAAACTACGAATAATTGCCTTTCGAGCAAGGTTACTGGCTTGAAATTTAGCTGTTCATATTGAAAGGAGAAGGGAGAGGGGACGAGCTTTAATTATAATTAACATGAGGATAAGAAAACTCGGGGTACTGAGCTGTCCTATCCACCATGGCACACACCCTGTGATGATGGTCCCAAGACTCTCAAGATGAAGACCGATCAGCGTATGCTGAAGTTGATGATATGCAGACGACGATTCCGTGCGTAATAAGCGCCCACAATATTCTTTCGAGTCCGTAGTATTTAGCAAAGTTCGTTAAAAATTACAGGTCACAAAGCAAAGCTATGCGCCTTAACGTAATTAAAGATACATTTTTTTCTCGCTAGAAGAAAGCGTCAACCAACTTGAAGCTGCGGTTTTTCGATGAGAGTATTTATGTGTTAATACTGCCAATATTTCAATTTCAGGCCGGATTGGTCTTGAGCTATGCATTTAATCTTAGATAAGATGATTTCGAGATTGCTGAAAATGATGAAGATCAAGGAATGTCGCTAGTGCTAACGTTTCGACAAGTGAATTTGTCCTCGTTAGGGCAGCCACGAAGACCAGCCCACTTGCCGGAACGTGGGCTCTGGCGACATCCGTGTTTATCATTTTCAACGACCTCTTCATCAAATCAAGCCTCTATTTCCCTGAGCTTCTGTTCTAGTTTGGGTTAACACATACAGTAACTTACAAAGAAAACACCACAAAATCTTACCACGTACTCGGCCTCCTGTCCGTGGTGTGGGGAACGGCCCACTCTAGCTCACATTACGCTGGAATGCGAATCGCGGCCACACGAAAGATTTTCTCCCTTCCGGGGACACCACCTCGAAGATAGCAGTGGGAGGCCTGGCACGCTAGCAGGGATCGGGAGAGCCGGTTGGCTCTGCTCGACCAAGCCTAGTGAGCCGCCAGGGCCAATGGAGCCCTGGATTGAGGACCCCATCCACTTAGCGAGATACCGCGCAAGAAATAAATGTTTTTCCTCCTCCTTACGGAGATGAAAATTGTATGTGCTGTAGCACGTATGGTTCTTTGAAGCCCATGATATCATTCAGTGCCATGAAGTCATGATCTTCCTTTTCATTTTTGCTACCGACTGTACAGCTTATCTACAATTAGACTACACACGATCCTGAGATGATAGCGGGACGTGCTTTTGGGCCAGTTGGTTCATACTTGAACCGGATAACTTGGAGCGCTAAAAAGACGGGGTCGAGAAAAAGACACACAGGACAGGCTTCTGTCCTATGTGTCTTTCTCTCGTCCCCCGTCTTTTTAGCGCTCCAAGTTATCCTCTTCATGATAGCGAGGAACTCCGGAGGAGCTCAGAGACACTTTAGTAAATAAAGGTAGGTCTCACTCGGGGACATATTCTGATGCCATTAACATGACTTGCCAGCGACTCAACGGTACTGAGAAACAACAACAACAATAAGAGGAGGAGGAGGAGGAGGAGGAGGTTGACGTCGTCGTCGTCGTCTAGAAAAGTAGACACGGTCGTCTGCGCTTTCTACCCGCCGCTTAGTGGTTTTATGGTGTTCTGACTCTCAACGCACAGTCACTGGTTTGATTCCCGGCTACGAATGGCGGCTTATTCTTGGACAGCTGAAAGAAAAAAAGAAAGGTTGTGTTCTTGGAGTAAGGCATACTTTAAAGAACCACACTTGTGTAAGGCTTGTTCTAAGCTCTATAATCGGACACCTACTACCACCTTGTAGCGTAGCCTAATCTACTGTAGTCTAATCTAAGTTTTGTCCTTCTGTAACGAGTAACCACACATTCGCAATTTTAGATAGCCAGTCCGAATAAGAGACAATATCCTAGGGAGAGCCACATTAATTTCCTCAAGCGGGGGACTCGTTTACGTTTTTCCTTTGTTGGTTCCGTCGCATACAGCTTGAGACCTCCTTTTTTTTATAGTTCAAACTTTATTAGCACTGGGAAGCTAGAGATGATTGCCTTGAATAGCCCTGAAACATAAGCCAACCCAAGTCATCTATTTTTTTCTTTTAGCCTCTATCCGGAAATGACTGTTCCTGCATGAAGCGAAATTACGGCCTGACGTTCAATTATTTGTAGAAAACCGCAAACGCCGAGCCTGTTTGACCTGCGAGCTTTCGTGCAGCTCATTTCCTGCGATGACATGAATTGGACAGCGGCCACGGTAGATTGTTTTCCGTGAAAGACCAGCTACAACCGTAAAACGTGATTACACTAGGAGTAATGCGGCCCTCGTTTCTGTTTTTCGTCTTTTTTCCAACTTTTCCGCTTTTCCAATGAGTCTGTCTGCCTGAATTAGGGTAAGATCAAATTCCAGCTCATGTAATTAGATATGTATTGGCTTCTTGCTCCTAATGAGATGTTTTTTATCCGGGCTAATTTGATACGCCTAATTATTCCTTTCTGTATTAGAAGAAGTGCAGGTTGTTTCTTTTCTTGTTGTTGCCCTTGGTTAAACCATGTTTTCTAATTGGTGTGTTCGAAGACACGGATGACGAAGATGAAAAAAAGTATTTTGCTGGTCATTTTTTCTGATACGTATCTTCATAGAGATTATGTGTTGGATTGCAGAGGTTGTTTAGACCACCTAGATTCACCCGTTGCTTGAAAATGCGTCATCTCTTTGGGTAGCTGGAGGCACTACGTTAATAAGTGAACTTTAAGTAATACAGAATCGTTCCGTTCGCTTTCTCGTTGTTTCATTGATATAAAAATAAATGAAGGAGCTTTTGTCACGAGATTTGGCGGCGGCTACCCCTTTTCGCTTAAGTGTGGTAACATCATAGTAATAAAGATAAATAAAAATAAAAATATAACCGTATACTAGTCCGTGAAGTTTTAGAGGAGTACGCTCGCATTTCCCACACACAAACACTATACACAGAGTCTAGTCAGTAATTGCCACTGATTTCTGTCTCTTCACAGAAGCGTTGAAGGGCTTTTAAGGCCTTGTGGTGTATCCTTGGTGCCCATGGGCCTGATATTTTCGCAAGCGAAAACGTTCGAGCTGGATCTAATAAACTTAGCTCTTGTTCGAAACGTTGTCTCTGCGTCGTGTACGCGGCACAATCAATCAACAGCTAATAGGTATCCCCGTAGTCGTGGCCTCATGAACACGTTGGCTTTTTCATTTTAACTATAATCGCACAGAACGTATTACTACGATGAGGTCACACCTGGACATTCTAGTAGTCACCACTTAAAATAGCATGACTGACAAAAAAATCTATTAACTATTACCTTCATAAAATCTATTCTCGCAACAGCTACCTTCGTGAACAGTTAATATAACCCACTCTTTTCATATCATTTAGAATTGATCACCTGCAATATGTTCAAGTCGCTTGCTGCAGAACCGTAACCTGTGCGAATTCATTCTTACGTAGAGCCTTGTCAGAAAGGAATTAAGTGCCTTAAGCAGCTACTGCAACTGCGGACACATCGCCCTTTACGAGTTCTTTAATAAGATTTATAACACTGCTTTGATTTTCTCTTTAGATTGTTCTATACGCACTTGTTCTCTCGAATGGCTTGCTTGTTTTGTTGTTGTTCTTCCTTTCTTTAGTATGGTCGCGTTCACTGTCGTTATCGTACATTTATTGCTGAGAGATTGCTATAGCTGTCTGTTTTTGTATAAACTTATCCGTCACTCAATTTAACGCTGCCGTATTTTCTAAAGTGTTTCACTTCCTTTTATGGTCTGTGACATGCCTCTGCTCTATGCAAGGTGCAAACCCTAAAGGTAAATGAATGAATGAATGAATAAATAAATAAATAAATAATAAATAAATAAATAAATAAATAAATAAATAAATACGGTATTTTCCGATATGTCCAACATATTATGTGTCAAGATACTGGCTTTTTGTTGGTATCGGTGACCGGTAATATCACTGTCGGTTCTTCCCTTTGTGCCATACTTCCTCCTCAGCGGTTGAGGGGCACGTCTGAGCACAGGTGATATTTTTCTGTCAAGAATCTTTCTGTTGCCCGAAATAGCAGCGTTCGGACCACTCGTATCGCTCGAGCTTGTTTCGTAGATTCCTGCTTGTTACTTACGCTGCAAACACCACGTTGTAAACATCCTCGGGGAATCGGGAAGCTATGGAGACGGGTCTCATGAGCTTGTTCGAAAAAAAAAAAAGAATGTACACACTTTTATAACAAAATGGATTCTTATATTTCTATATTTTCGCATTTTCTTACTCTTATTATTCTCTTTGGATGGCAAAAATTTGTGGCCACGGTCGCAGATGCCATACCAGATGCTTGTGTCACGTTGTGCCTTAAGCGGATATCATTCACGTGCTAGCATTTAGTCTAGCAAGCTGTTTGAAAAGCGTGACTGCCTGTGCGTTTGTGGTACGGAAGTTACCCGGCAAGTCAATCTCAATTTCTCGCATCTTTCCGTGCGTTTTGCTGAACTGTAGGATAGCCAATCATGCGTAGCATCTGTGAACTTGTTATTGTTCTTTCTTTCTTCCTTTCTTTCTTTCTTTCTTTCTTTCTTTCTTTCTTTCTTTCTTTGAGGAACATATTGAATCTTGATTCAAGGCGGCCCTCCTAATGATGCCTGAATGTTCTAATGAATGTTCTACAACCTGAATGTTCTACAAACTAAATTAGCTCTGTATACGGTTTAGTAGCAAAAGACACTTGGAACTTCAATAAACGCGGCTGTTTTTATAGGCGAGAGTGAATGGTGGTGATGTTCTTTCAGAGCCATCAATATACAGCCGCCCAATTTAACGACAAAGAAAAAGAAAACGTCAGAAAGAGTGTAACGTTCAGCACTGCTTTACCCCGAGAAGAGGCATAATTACAGGTTTCCTTCTTGTTTGTTTCTATACTCTGCCATTCACTAGCTTTAGACTCCGCAGCTGCGTTAACCGCGACCGACAATCATTTTCGTTGGCGAGCGGTCACTACCGCAAAAAGGCGCGAACACTAATGGCCACTTAGCCTCGTCTACAAACTTTCTGTATTCTTCCGAGTAACCGGGCCGAGAACTTGCAAATCGCCCTATTGCATGCAATCTCCCTTTCACGTTCTAGAACAGTGCTCGTCCTCACGTTTCTGGAGTGCCTTTCCATTAGCTCGTTTTGTGCACGAGACCGACAACACTCCTCAGCAAGAAGGCGTCATGTACTGATAGAAATGCGAGTTCAAGAATATTTATAGTACTGTCCTTCTTTAAGTGCCGTATTTACTGAGGGCTCTGTCGGTTGCCCAGGCGGGCCGTGACGGCCGCACGACAAAACGATTGAGATATCGTGTAGGCAGAAGTAGATCCCATTTGTGCTTCCGTTTCGAGCTTCTTGTGGCGCTTGAAGCAAAGCGAAAGTGTTAATTGTAAGCGCGGAGATCTTTTCTAGTTTATGGCATTATGTCGAAACAGATCGGACGGTGGACTTTTCGCAGTGTATCTTATATGTTTCGCTGGCCTAGCAGGTTGTCGCCCTACAGCCAAAGCCAGTGCGTCACTTCAACCTCCTCCTTCACGAGACACCGCAAGCATATACCTCACTACAGCGACGCGTTCAGTATTATTAAAAGCGACGTCCCAGTAGGTGCGATACCCTACTGTGTGCAGGGAAGGGGGAATGTGGGTATAACCGGACAAAGAAAGAGAGGCGAATGCGATAATTACCTAAACGTTAAAGTGCGAATACACTATAATATACTGTGGGGCACTGCTGCATAATCTATCAAAGAGCACCATGTTGGTGTCACCTAATAGTCGCGTGGCAATCTCAGCCGCACACACGTGCAATGTGCCGAAGCCCGAATGGTTACTCAATGAAAACACCTAATTTTCACTCAGTTCAGTCTCCTTCAGAAGGCGCTGCTACGATGGCATTCACCGATAGGGTAATGTCCGTGTAAGGAGCTTTAGAAAAATGTTTACTTTCAGTCAGCAAGCGACAGACCTGGTGGTCTACCTATAAAGCGAAGAGAAAAGGAGTTGCTCATTCCTGGTTGAAAGTGGGCATATGCACCAATGTTGCGCGGTTTGTACGCTGCAGCCGCAAAAGTGCCACAGTGGGCTGTTGCCCACTTTGTTGATAACGAAATACGATAATGAAAGTACTAACGAGAGATTGCTTCCATCTGAGTGCACTGTGCGTATTTCATCCAGCTAGAATACATACCTAGTGCACGGATAGCCATCAGGTCTAGCAACCAGATGACCTCCCTGTGATTCTATGACTGCTCCTCCATAGAGCACTTGCCTTTATGATCAAAGTTATGTTAACGTTCATTTGACATATACTTGAAGCAAACGCTTTGTATTTGGTTTCTAGGGCTTATAGCCGGCACCAGGAAGCCAGCCCCTCTAATTATCGCCTAGAATCCCTGTCATTGCGTCTATTACTCATCCAGTAAAGCGCGCATATTTATAATCAAGCTTATCTGCCTTGAAGGGTATTGATAAATATGTCTGAGCATTACACGTTCATTTAAAGAGGCCAGTCATTCCCAGACTCTAAGACTGTTTAAGCTCAATGGAGAATTATTAAGCGAGCACCCTTTATAAATCAAATTTCTCGGCGTGGTGCTGTCCGCAGGTACTTTCGTGAACACTCGCTTCGATAGTACCTCGGGGGCCGCCCAGAGGAACGCAATGAGAGAAAGACAGCCGGGCAACTTTGTAAGGGAAATGAGTCGTTGCTAAGTAAGATTAATTGGCTCCGCGCTTAATTTATCGAATTCATTCTCATCGAAGCAGTGAATCGGTGCTGCACCGAAAAAGCACACTCGAACATGATCGATACAAACTACCTTGCATTCCAGCAAACCGTGCCATCTCGAGATAAAGTGCGATATAAGTTGAATCTCGCACGACGGAGCGGAAAGCCATTGTGTCAAGCGACAGAGCGAGGAAGCGGAGAGAGGCAAAGCGTGCCCGTTTTATGCGTAATGGTCGGGTATTTCGTTACAAGTCGTTCTCGCTGAAGTTGTTGAAATTATTTTGAGCCAGAAAATTCCCGCTCGTTATCGAAGCATTTCTTGGAGTTGCCTTTTTTTTCTTTCATGCATAAATTACATCATCTGTTGGGAATCTGCGATAAAAAAAAATCTGAAGCTCGTTTATTTTCGGACTCACCGGCTCAGTAAATGACTTTGCTTATTTGAGTTCGCTTTCATGGAATTCAGATAAATGTGGCCTCGGGTTACGCTAAAACGATGTTCATTGCGATGTTAATCGCCCTTTTATGGACTTCGCTGCGATCTTTATTTCCGTTGCTGCATTGGCGCATAAAGACTGCCACTTTGAACAGCACTCATCCACATTGTCCGTCCGATCGCTGTGTCAGAATTTGCGTTTATATGTTCTTGGGCTGGAGCTTCGTGAGTGCCATCCCTTTCTCTCTCGCGCAGTTTACGGTGATGTTAGTTGTATTTTGTGAATCTCATGACGGCACGCGGTACAGTCGGAACTTGCAAAGGCTTGTTTTATAGGGATGGCGGTAATTCTATGTCGAAAAGGTATCCTGGATAGCGCGAAGAGAAGGAACAAGACGTGGACAAGCGCTTCATTCCTTCTTCTGTCCACGTTTTGCTGCCATTTTCGTCATGAAAAACCAAAAAGCCTACTTCGCTACCATTGTACCTGTCTTGTTAGTTTGCCTTTGCCGCCTCAGACTGCCGTCGGTTATCAAATGATGTGCCACTGGGAAAGGTCATAAGAGAGACGGCTGAGTTATCGCTTTTCTTCTATTTGGGTGTGACCATATTTGCGTATAACAAGTCATTATCAAGTAAGGTATCGGAGTACTAGCAGCCTCCTCCGCGCGTCGCTATCGTCACGTGACCGCGCAAAGTTAAACAAGGGCTTGGGTCCGAGATAGCTTCTGCGCTGATATCTGAACATAGACGAAACTCGAAAAGAAACACTTAATTAAAGGACTGAGGCTACAAGAGGCTACCGTATCTGCCTCCAGGTTTCGAACCACAGAAGGCTGCGAAGGCACCGAGCGTTTAATTGCACGGGCCTGTAGCATTTCGCCCCTATCTAAATTCGACCGCCTCGGTTGCGGTCGGGTCAGCTGCCATGAAGCATCACCACTACACACCACTGCGTAATTATCTTGTCGGCTATTTGGTGTGCTAGATATTCCCATTTCGAGCAGCGTCAGATATTTGGCAGAAATTTTAGGCTTCGGTATTATGATTTTAGTGGAAACTGCCGTCGCATGGTTTTCACCTCAACCTCATAGTGCTCGAAAGAATGAAATAGGAGGTGCTTCTATTGACTACATTATTCCTTACATCTTCCTTATTTTTCTTGCACTACCATTTTGTGCTGATCATAAGTGGCTTACGCATGACCTTAGTATAACTAAGTAGTTGGGACCCTACTATAAGTAAGATCACAGAAAAAAAAAGGAAAAGAAATGCCGATGTAGCTTTCTTTAAGGAAAACCAGCTGATAGTAGTTCAGTAGGCGTTTCATTGCCGTCACTTTCACGCAAAATTACCTCGAGATACAGTTCTAATTCATTTCATGAAAGAAAGAAGTTCTTTTAAGGAATAACCTTAGAATTTCGACGAATGTTAAGGGAGTACTAGAGAGTGAGTGATGGCTAGAAATATAGATAAAACAGCGACGCTGAGCAATACAAGACAATATGCCCTGTTGAAGAAGCACTTGCCAACGCTTTGTTAGGTTGTGGTGGTGTTCATCGTGTCTTTCTGTACAATGTTTGTCTGGCAGCTTCGAATTCTTTCATTTTCATATGGTGCATACCATATATTGTCATTTTACTTGCTGAGGAAGAATTCGTACGCGTAATTGTCACGCAAGCGTTCGTCATTATCTGGCTTGCTATTTTGTGCCGGCTTAGTATGCGCTATATTAACATAGTTACAAATGCAGCTGATTCGTGTAGACACAACTGTACGCCAAGAACTTCAATGAGCCGTTCATATTTGTGATATTGCTGCGCTGGGATAAGTATTAGCAAAGGCAGAAGATAAGGTTGATAAGATGTTGCAGTTGCGCGCTGTACAAAACAGGTTGTTTCACAGTTCAGTTTTTCTACGATGAGAACAAGTTCAGCAATGCCGTACGCCTCTTGCGTGACAAATCAATATTTCTCTTCTCTACTAATATGTCCTCTTTCTTGTGACGACATGCCTCCCTGAATGAAAGAAGGTGTCTGTAGCAACGCATTTTATACCCCTGCGCACGGGCGATGAATATGAAGCATTTTACTGCGGCCATCACTATGTTTATACCTCTTTTAATTTTCGGCACCGAACGTCCCCACGGAGCACGACGCCGCGTTTCGTGCCCAAGTATGCGTGAATATCTAACGGTCCTTTGTTCATAACAGCCCGCTTGGCCGACCAATGAGTCCGCTTCGTGGAGCACTCCATTCCCTTTTTTTTCCCCCAGTAATGTGGAGCTTGTGCTTATCGTTGAACACCGACAGCTCTGAGCTTTAGTTTGCGAACAATCCTTGTTTTTGGGTCTCCCTATGCACGGAGACAAGCCTGGCAGTTCAGTCTGAAAGGAAGGAACCACTGATGCAACAAAACATAAACACAAATACGCGCGCGCGCGCGTGTGTGTGTGTGTGTGTGAGGAAGGCGGGGGCGGTGACACGAGATAGGTGAGGCTAAAGGAAGAGATGGCTGCACCGAGGCCACCGTTTGCAATAAGCTAAGCCAATAATATTTAGGTGCCCTATAGTCTGTTCGTGGACGTGAAACACAGCGATCTCCTGCTATCTGATAAGGCGTGTTGTAAACAAACGTCTGCTGAAGGCAAACTTAATAGGCGTCGCACGCTTCGCATTAGTTGAACATTTTTTCTCAACAATACCTAGAAACACACTTGCAGGGTAGTAAATGCGTTTCAGCGAAATGCGCAAGAAAAGACAGTAAGATTGGAAAAATGAATTGTGGAGGGTGCATAAGCCATGCCTTGAACAGCTTCGTAGCGCCATTGGTTCCCGTTCGCATTGCCTCTGCATCGAATTTTCAATAAAATTAGCTCCTTATCTATAAAATTCTGGAATTCTTTGAGTTCCCTCGTAACAGAATTACGTTTTATCGTGCACTCAAACTACTGTCCCAACTACCGTGTGCGTAAGTTTTAGTTAAGTCGTAGTTCGCAATTTTTCTAATGAATTTCAGCTTGATAAATTCGTTTTTCTTTTTTTTTGCATCATGATTCTTTCTTCGACACGGGCTCCCTAACGCTGCCGCGTTAAAATGGGCACCATTCACGGCTGCGTTTGTTTTGTGCGAGGGAAATCCCATTTTATTAAGCAATTGACACCGCGAACAAACGCATTTCTACACCGCAGATACAGACAGCGAGAAAGTTATGTCTGTGGTTGTTGTAACATAAATGACATCCTTGGTTCAGGCTCTTTCGGTTGCATCATGTTCTGAACACCAACTGTTTGTGTATTAGAATGAGTGTGAGCTTTGGTATTTTTGCCCGCGTGGTCTCATTACGGTGGTCGGCATATTGCACATGTTAGCCCGATCTCTTTAGGCGTGTTCTTTTTTTTCTGTCATAAATAAGTTTCAACGCGACAGAATTAAAGAGCTCGTTTCACAGAAATTTCGGTGTAGGCGTTGGTGTCGCCGTCGTTGGTAGTGAGCGAAAAATCGGCGTTGTCCGTGAGCGAAACTTCAAAGAAGATGCAAATAAATAAATACGAAAAAAAAACCCTTCGGCGGCCGGGGAATCGAACCTGGGAAGCCTGACTCCGATGCGCTATGTGCTCCCGCATATGTACCGCATCCCGCATATGTCCTCCTGCCTTCTCCATCTTGAGGTGAATGGAACGCTACACGAAATACGGACAAAGGCGCACAGGGCAGCTGCGCTTTCTTCTTTGTCCGTGTTTCATGAGGAGCTGCACACACCTTAGGATGAACCATTATCCACTAGCTCAAGTCTCAATTATACTTGTGCCATCTTCATCGGTGAGGTTTGATGCGCATCTATGTGAAATGGCGCAAGACGACGAGGGAGGCCACGCAGTGACGCAAGTAATTCGCACTTTCTGCAAGTGGCATCGTGAAAATTACGTGCCTAGGCGACTGAAGAGCATGGCAAGCGGAAGAGAGCGCGATGAGATTGGTACCAGGCATCGATATTGCGTTCAAGTCTTAAGGCCGAACTTAACGGCCCCAGAATTTTGTTGCGACATGTGGTCCTGTCCGTCTGATTTTTATTTCGCAATGTTTAGAGTGCCATTAAGTACTATAACACGAGCAGCTATTACAATCATACATGGGCTATCCCAGCAGAAATAATAAAAATTAACACCATCTTCCCAAAGGGAACCCTGATGGGATGCGAAGCAGCAGCGTTGCGCACGGGTGGCGTCACGGGCTGAACGGCGCTAACGCGGGTGCTTCGCATCCCATCAGGGTTCCCTTTGAGAAGATGGTGTTAATTTTCAACGTGTACGTTAAGCGCGCGTCAGGTTTATTGCGCGTGAACCGACGAGTCGGCGGTGTAGCGAGCGGCGGTCGCGGTAGCGGGGCGACCGGCGCCAGCGGCAGGTGTTGCGGGCGAACGGACGAGGCGGCAGCTGCGGGCGCTGCGGCGAGCGCGCGGCAGGCGAGGGAGAGAGTGACATCAGCGCGCACTGCGAGGGGAGCGTGACGTCAACGCGCAGCTGCGGCGTGACCTACTTGGCACCGCTCCAACACCTGAGGCGAGGTGCGCGCGTTGCGGCACGTTCCTACGGACGCACGGAGGGAGAGCGTTACAAAGGCTAGTCGAAGAGCTGCTTGGCATCTAAAACGCGTATTGTTCGCAGGCGACGAAGTTTGTTGTGGCTTTTTAGGGGCGAAGCTCCTTAAGGTTTGGGTCTGTCCGTCCGTTGTAGTAGCGCGTTACCTACTAGGAACGCGCTACTAGGAGGGCGCGTGTGGGAGGCGCGCCCTCGGCGCGTGCCTCCCGGCGCGCGAGCTCTCTCACTCTTCCATCTGCTGTCTTGTGTGAGAGAGAGAGACAGTGAGAGCGAAAGGCGCGCGTTGACTATGGAAACGCTCTTTCTTCGATGCACGCTACCAGCTCGCAAAGAAAGAGAACGCGCCCTCACCCGCGAGAGACAAGCTCGACGCAGGCAGCGTTTCTAGCGGGTTTCTTGATTGAAAAATACCGACTGCTCGCGCTGGAGAACCGTTCACCGGCCACCCATATATATATATATATATATATATATATATATATATATATATATATATATATATATATATATATATATATATATATATATATATATATATAGGCACTGGATCTTGACTTGCAATGAAGGGCAGGTGGGAGATTTCACTTGTGCGTAGTTGAACCATAAGGGTTCGTAGCGTGCGCGTTCACAATTATTCCGGAACTCGGCACGATCTACGATGAACCTCCGGGGCTTCGCCCACTCATAATTCACTCCGTGGATATGCTGTGAATTTTTTCTTCATTTCATTTATGTATTATCTTAAATGCCCCACAGGGGCTTTACATAAGGGGTGGATTCTCATGTGTTCATTATATACTAGTTAGAAATAACATGTGTATAGGTATCATTAAACATGGCGTGAGTAACAGTGGTACATAATTTCGGATACTGTATGCAAGCAGGTGGAACAAAAAAATCACAGCATATCCACGAGGTGAATGATGGTGAGGTGGGCGAAGCTCCGGAAGTTATGGGTGTCGGATCGTCGGTGGGGCATGGACGAAGCGGAGCGGCGGGCGCGGAGGGCCGCGGCGGCTCGTGCTCGTCTCCAGGATCCCGCGGTGCGAGCCCGAGAAGCAGCTTCGAAGCGAGCGCGGCGCCTGGCGGATCCCGAGACGGTGCGCGCCAATGACGCCGCGGCGCAACGTGCACTCCGAGCAGCGGACCCCGAAAGGCGAGCCCGAGAAGCGGCGGCGAATCGAGCGCGGCGCCTGGCGGATCCCGAGACGGTGCGGGGTAGCTACGATGCCGCCGCAGCTGTAGCGCCAAATCGGTCTCCGTCGATGGGCCGGGCGGGCGTCGTCTTGGAACGGCGACGATCCAGGAGACTGAGAGAGGCACTCGTTTCCCGCGCACCCAGGCATAGCCCGCGCAGCAGCCAATCGGAGAGTAGCGGCACTTCCATAGCCATCTAGTGGCGATTCACACAAGCATACTATTGCACACACTTCTATTGGACCAACGCCATCTAGGAAATGAGACGAGAAATGGTGATGACGACACAGATTGTGTACAGCGCCATCTAGAATATCATCACTCAACTGCAGTTTGTATGTACTTCTATGAGACAGCGCCATCTATTATACTGTTCGGGAGATACTGCCGGTTACGCGTGACGCGTGACAAGGTTAGACTAAGAGGAGCTTTGCCCCTAAAAAAATCACAGCATATCCACGGGGTGAATGATGATGAGTGGGCGAAGCTCCGGAGGGAATCATCGGTAAACCGTGAATCTTCCGTGTAAGTCGCCCAGTCGGTCATCATGTAAAGACGTCTTACGCAGCCCCTTACCCAGGCCGGAACGCGCACCGCGTTTGCCGACGCCATGACATGACTGCTGAGAGAGTATAAGGCGGAGAGGCCACAGCGTCTTACAGCAGCTTCTTACACGGGCCGTAACGCGCTAGCACAAACGCGTTGGAAACGCGCAGTCTTTCGTTAATGTTGGGTATTTACTGTCATCGTGGCGCATGTGTCCATGTGCGCTTCGTGGCGTAGTGTAAGGAATTGTGACATAAATACGAGACCAGTAAACTCTTACTTTATTGAAAATGTCAGCAAGCTCCGTGAAGTGTTTCGGAAATTGGGATACGATGATGAATTGCTGTTGTTGATGGATGCCCTTGTCAAAATGAAAGTGTTGTAATCTCAGCCGCATGCTGAAAACGCAGCGGTGGAAAAGGAAATAACGCCAGCTGATGGCAGCAGAGTGTTGTGATGTATGTATTCGTCAGTCAATAAAGAAAGAAAAAAAGAAAAGAAAAAGCGCTTCGTGGCGTAGTGGCTAGCACCGCGCGTTCGGAAGCGAGGGGTCCCTGGTTCGATTCCGCGCTTCGGACACAACGTTCGGAATTTTTTTCTCGTCGTCCATGGTCCACCAAGCGCGATCCGACACGTACGGCGACGATCCAGGAGAATGAGAGGAGCGCTCCCGGCGCAGCCCGCGCAGCAGTCAATCGGAGAGCAGCGGCACCTCCAACGACATCTAGTGTCCATTCACCCAACCGCCATATTGCACACATCTCTATGGGACAGCGCCATCTAGGAAACTAGACGAGAAATGGCGATGACGACGCAGAATGCGTACAGCGCCATCTAGTATATCGTCACCCAACTGCAGTTTGCATGCATCTCTATGGGACAGCGCCATCTATTGTATGCTAATGGAGACGCTACTGGCTACGCAGGATGCATCGACAACCGAGAACCGCCCAGGTGATGCCATAAGGAGCTTCGCCCCTAAAAATGACATTCAGTGGTTTTTATTGTGAAAAATGATTGGATATTTTCTGTGTGAATGTGGGTGCTCTGGTTAAGGCGGCGATTTGGTGGGGCAGGCTGTTCCAATGTGCGTCTGTGCGGGAAAAGAAAACAACCTGAATAGTTGAGTACAATGACGGCCCACATTCTTCATATGCCGAGTTCGATGGGACGTTCGGCCAGCGGGAATAATTTACGGTGGTTGGTTAAGCGAAGGATGATAAAACTTATCAAAAAGAGATAGGGATTATACACGGCGACGAGTAGCAAGGGTCGGCATACCTAATTCTTTTGGCAATGACAACATCCTGGCATGATGAGAATACTGAGGTTGTGTTAACGTTGTAACACGATTCTGCACTGATTTGCCAGCGTTGATTAAATATGCTTGACGGGGACTCCATGCTGCACATACGTATTTGAGTTTAGGTCGGATTATTGTTTGGCAGGCCAGTAATTTCACGTGCTTTGGAGATTGTTTATGTGGCGTTTAAGGAAACCGAGTGGCTTATTAGAAGGTGAGATGATGCTGGTGATATGTGCGTTCCAAGATAAGGCATTAGTTATGGTAAGATCAAGGTGTTTGTAAGACGGCGCGGGTTTAGGTGTATGTTATTGATTTCGTATGAATAAGCCTGAGGGATACGTCGGCGGGAGAATGTCACATCTTATTGGGTTTAGTGCCATTAGCCAACAATCACGCCATTTTTGCAAACAAATAATATTTTCCTGAATATAATTTCGCGAGATGCATTATTAATGACTTTGTAAATGACGCGATCATCCGCAAGCACGCGAATATTATAGATTACACGTACAGGTAGATCGTTAATATATATTATGAAGAGGACAGGCCAGAGACAAGAGTCTTGTGAAACCCTGAAAGTTACCTGTAGGAAATTAGATGAGCAGCTTTGTTAATAAAGACAAACTGTGAGCGGTTATGAAGGCATGTTTGGATCCTTCGTAAGTTGTCGGGGTGTACGTCTGCCAAAATATAGTTTTAGTAACAATCGTTAATGTGGTACCGAGTCCAACGCTTTCGCGAAGTCTAAAAATGTCTGTAGGTTAGTATCTAGATCAGTATCTCTTGAAAGTCTCCACTGACATTTTATCTTTCTTTTACACCAAGGGCAAGCTAGGCAAACAGGAACGGCCTAGGTCCACCCATGTCTCCTATACCTTTTTTTGTTTTTCATATATTGTATTATGAACAAAGAATTCGTCGGTAAATCGGTCTTGCCTGCTTAGGAAAGGCGGTTGAGCGTGCGTAACTCTCTATAACACTTCATTTTTTGCTTAACGATAAAACAATATGGGCAGTTTTCAAGTTTTTTTTCCAAATTGATCCCATGTAGCTCGGCATCGAGAGGGCTGTGTATGTGATGCTGTAGTATGCGGTCTTTGGCGTTAGAAAGCGCGCCGATTTCTTTGTATTTGTGGCTGTAACTTTCTTTTCCGACTACAGGAAACACAAACTATGTTTGCTCTTTTTGTCTTTAGGCAATGTTGTGAATTTACATTACAAGGAAACACGTTCGATGCACGAAGTTACAAATAAAAAAAAATTGGCAGATCCCACGTGCATTGGGAATCAAGGAAATGCGAAGCACGCATCAGGAACGTAAAATTGATTGGCATTGTTGTCTCGCTATACCGAGTTTTGGTACATATGAAGTTAACGAAACGGCCGCAAGAGCACCATGACTGTGGCATGTAAACCATGCTGCTCATACACGCATGTCGTGATTCTAACATCATGACCTGTCATTTACGTTCGTTATGCAGTCTTGTGCCATAGCAATTTTGGTATACATCCCATTAACGAAACGCGTGGCATGTAAATCATGCCGCTCATGATATGCATGTCACGATTTTCATGTTATGACCTGCCATTTATGATCGTCATGCAGTCTTCTTGTGCCATACCAATTTTCGTATGCATCCCATTAACGAAACGGCAGTATAGCGCCAGGACCGTGGCATGTAAATCATGCCGCTCATGACATGCATGTCATTATTTTCATCTTATGACCTGTCATTTATGATAGTCATGCAGTCGTGTTGTGCCATAGCAATTTTGGTATACATCCCATTAGCGAAGAGCGTGGCATGTAAATCATCTCGCTCATGACATGCATGTCATGATTTTCATGTCATGACCTGTCATATAAGTTCGTCATGCAGTCATGTTGTGGCATACCAGTTTTCGTGTACATCCCATTAACGAAACGGCCAGGAGAGCACCAAGACAATGGCATGTAAATCATGTCGCTCATGACATGCATGGCATGATTTTCATGTTATGACCTGTCATTTATGTTCGTCATGCAGTCATGTTGTGGCATGCAAATTTTCGTATACATCCCGCTAACGATACCCGTGGCATGCAAATCATGTCGCTCATGACATGCATGTCACGATTTTCATGTTATGACCTGTCATTTACGTTCGTCATGCAGCCATGTTGTGGCATACCAATTTTCGTATACATCCCATTAACGAAACGGCCAGGAGAGCACCAAGACCGTCGCATGTAAATCATGTCGCTCATGACATGCATATCACCATTTTCATGTAATGACCGCCATTTATGTTCGTCAGGCAGTCATGTTGTGCTATACCAATTTTCGCATAGATCCCATTAGCGAAACGGCCATGAGAGCACCAAGACCGTGGCATCTAAATCATGCCGCTCATGACATGCATGTCACGATTTTCATGTTTCGACCTGTCAGTTATGTTCGTCATGCTGTCATGTTGTGGCATACCAATTTCGTAAACATCCCGTTAGCCAAACGGCCAGGAGAGCACAAAATCGTAGGCGGCTAGATAGATAGATAGATAGATAGATAGATAGATAGATAGATAGATAGATAGATAGATAGATAGATAGATAGATAGATAGATAGATAGATAGATAGATACGCTCAAAGTCGCTGAAGTTCGCTAAGAAATGCTTTGCATATAAAACCAGTAATTATTGCTTTCGGGCATCGGCAATAATAACGCGGCTGTCTTAAAGTGCCTTGTTTCTTGCTGTTTCTTTAACGCACTGTCCATTCTCTAACTTAGGAGTCAAGCAGACACCGACTCCTTGAATGGAATATTCATTAGCGTAATTATTCTTACACGCGGCCGCATGGAACTTACGAAATATCATTACATTCATCCCCGAAGCGCACGTGGGCGCCTAAATTTCTATTTTTCGAAAATGTATGAGGCAAGCCCTATGTCTTGCCATTCCCTGCAGCACTATTTCAGAGATAACATATTACTAGACAGCATATTCACATTTCACATGCTGAATAGTTCTCATTGTGGAGTTAACGCAACTGCATGAGCGTTGTTTCCTTAAGAGCATACTAGCAGTCGACAAAGCCTTGAAGAACTCTTAGATTATAGTTTTTTTTCTTTCTTTTTATTGAGAACACGTTTGTTAAAATAGAATTTATCCTTCAGGATGGTGCTATCCATATTAACGTTTTTATAGCCGGCGGTCGACTGAGCTTCGCTTTTACATCGCCGATTAACTGAGACTAGTTAACTAAACTTCAAAAGAAGATATTTAGTCAACGAAGACATTCATAAGCAGATTTAGTGGAGCAGACCGGCAAAAGAAAAGTAAACATAGGGTGTTGAAAAAACGACATGTGATTTAGGACATTCATGTCTGTGAAAGGATCAATTAGTATCCACCCGTTTTGTAGCGCAAGGCTACAAGGAAATCCATGCGGGTTTCCTTGTAACCTTGTGCTACAAAACGGGTGGATGCTAATTTTCCTTTTCATAAACGTTACTCCACCTTGCGGGTTTCCGCGGAACTCATTTGCCATATATTCACGCCCTCGTGCTTCGAGTTGTCGATGGATTCGCCCTCGCGCTGTCTGTCGCTAGCCTCCTGGTTAGCTCAGTTGGCAGAGTGAGCGCCCCGGACAGGCGTTGGTCCCGGGTGCGAACCACTGACTAGGACGAATTTTTCGGCAACTAGGAAACTTTCATTTCCGAGAAATCCGTATGGGTTTCCTTGTAGCCTTGTGCTACAGAACGGGTGGATGCTATTTTTTTTTCTTTTATAAACGTTACTCTACCTTGCGGGCTTCCGCAGAACTCATTTGCCATACATTCATGTCTTAGGAGGAATTTGTGTTATTTCCCGATCTGACACCATAAGTGGCATTGCCATGCTATCTTCTTACGGTTATCTCCCGTAGCATCCCCGTACCTCAGCCCTTAGAGAGAGCAGACCAACTGCAACGTTTAATCTTATGATCGCCTATTGTTCCATAGTGAGCGAAAAATCCAATTTCCCGACTTTATAACGAAGCTTCCTTTGCATCTAGCTTCATCTTTCCTGCCTGTACTCGTTTCTTTTTTGCCGAAGAGCACACAACCGGTCACACACAGGATGTCATTCCAATGTTTGATACCCCTATGCTGCGTCTCATACTGCATTTCGTGCCTATCCCATTGCGCTAATGAATGCATCAGCGAACGTTCGGTTTCTCGCCCCAGCGGTCGCATTTTGATGGAGACAAATTGAGAAAGGCACTGCACGATCAAAACAGATGTTAAGGAAGCCACAGTTAATAATATTAATTACAAGTTCCCAATTACGGCATGCCTGGCAATGAGAGCTTTGTTTGCAATATCAAAGTAGAGAAATACGAGCGTAGCCTGCCTTGAGAGGCCACAACCGGAAGGCTTCAATAGAAAGAGCACGCAAAACTCGTCGTATATAGTATGCATCTAGGGAAATAAGGTTCACGTTCGCAAGTTATCGCTGACGCACAGCAAATTTTAATTAGCCCATCCTTACGTCTGGAAAGTCTATAGTTGGTGAAAGAAAAGGGAAAAAAAAGGACAGATGTCTGTGAAATCGCTCCAGTCCGGCCTCACCATTTGTCTGCATCCCCACGCTCGTAAGTTTATGCGAAAAGCTCCTAATGCGATTTCAGGAAATGGCCGACGATCTTCGTGCGTTCCCTCTTTCATACAAACAAAGTAGTCAGCTTATGATAGCACAAGCACACGCCATTGTGAAGCACTGGCTCTGGCGAAGAAACTTGATGCATTTTTTTTCTTTTACAAAAGTTTTAATTGGACCAGCCGACATCACAGCAGAGTGCTTCCAAAGCGCACTAAATATTTAGTTACTCCATCCAAACCCCCGCCCGCAAGTTAATGGCTGTTTTGTTTTGTAAGAAAAGTACCCTGCACAAGCATTGTGGTGGGATATTTGTTTCGCCACCATCGCGTGTCAATCTGTGTCGGTCGATTTGCATGACGGGAGGAAAACGGACGGGCGGGTGTAGAATTACGTAGCCATCTCCGTATTGGGTGGATCGGGTTGACTCGTCGAACTAGCTCGACGGTTCACCGCAACTTGATATTCCACGGAGGCCTCGCCAAACTCCCCGCTCACCGTCACACTTGCCACTCACTTTTAGACGTCATTGTGTGCATGAGATAAGATCAAACTTGTGGCATTATTGCATATCCATGTGCGTTCCTGGTAGTTTGAAGGTGGCGCTTCTCCCGTTTATGTCTTCTTTTTTTGTCTCCTTCTTTCACTTTGTGTTTGC